>JARK01001340.1:585375-595735 GCA_000688135.1 Ancylostoma ceylanicum | reverse complement strand
CCCCGCCGACAACGAAAATGAGTCCGTAATTTTTGTCGAAATTGTTGTCTTGACTCATTTCCATTCCTTAATTAATTTAGAATTTTCATGGTATTTATTTCACCTTTAGAACCGAATAATGCACTACCTATTTTCGAATCTGAAAAGTCGATTCTGACTAGGGGGAAATTCCTAACTTCCGGATTAGAGAGAAGTTTAACTACCCAAGTTTGAGATATTTATATTATATTCTGCTACTATTCTATTCTAACCAGTGGACCCCCATGAGTCGACGCGATCGTTTGGTGAGTTCCTTCCTTCATTTTTTCCCTTTTTTTCTAGCTTAGGGCTTCCCTTCCCTTACTAACGAGTACTAGGGGAAGCCCTACGGTTTCAGTCCAACTTCCGTATAAGGGTAGAATACGAAACGGAAGTTAGGTCGCTGTTTTTCTTCGTTTTTCATCTTAAATAGTAAACCTCGATTAATTGATTCTCAAGGGCTCAAAGAGGACGTACTAAAGAATGATAAGAAAAGTTTGAGGGCCTTTGGTTTTTCAACACTCAAAATTTCTTGGATCGGATTCCGAAATGATAATAATAAAAAAATACATACTTAGTAGCTCTGATCAGGACTGCGCTCCCTTTTCGCCACCCTCCCCCCTCCCCCGCCCCTTACCGCTCGAGAAAAATCTGTGTACGTTACTAGTAGCTGCTGAAGATACATATCAACAGTAACGGAAGACAACTCGCATTCCGGGAAAGGAATTAAAAATTAGGCCTCGTAGATTGGGCGAAAATTGGGCCTCGTAGCAATAATTCATGGCTGTTCATGGCCAAGGTATTTGAATGAACACTCGAAACATTCGCGTGTTCGAAAGCTGAGATATTCCACTATTCAAATTCGTAAAATTTTTGAAGAAGATATAATAACATAAATAAAATAATACCAGTACAACTACTACTTTCTATTACTAGTGAAATTTACAAGTATACAGATGAAGTAACTCTTCTACTTCAACTACTAACCAATCGACCAAATTGATTTTCAACAAGGTGAAGGTTGTTAAGGTTAGATTGGTCCAGAAGTCTTGCACCGAAGTTGACACTTTTTTCCAGAAAATTGTAACCGTATTGCTCATAGATGGAACCTGGTTTGCCAATTTTTTGTGGTTACTACATTCTATTGCCAAAAATTCCAATTCTGAATGAAAAAAATGTTGGTCTAAGACTTTCGGACGAGCCTAATATGTACAATAACAAGTTTCCGAAGGTGATAACCATAGAGGAGACCTTCCAGACAGAAGGAAATAGAGTTCCAGAGAAAATCAAGAGGACACCAGTGACAGCAGTGGAGCGACGAAATGAATGAATGAACAATCAGCTGAACGCACCTGATTAGTCATATCGACGTCAGCGCCGCAGTGACACAGCGTTTGAACGGCGGTGAGCAGTCCGAGCCGGGAAGCCACGTGCAACGGGGTGTTCCCTTTCTGGAAAATCTCTCACGGTCCATGGATTCGGCAGAAGAAATTAAGATAAGCAACGCACCTCGTCCGGCTCGTTGATGTTGCAGCCTTTGTGGACGAGAAGAAGTGCGATGTCGAGGTGGCCGTTTTCGAGAGCGCACACCAGCGCGGTGCGATGGTGCTGGAACGGGCCATGTAAGAAGTGGATCTGGCGGATCACATGGTGAAGTATTTCCCAGCTGAGGCATCATGTGGGAGGTTACGTTACTCGATGGGCAAGGATTTCTGAGGTGAAAGCGTCCCTATGGGGTCTTTTCACTGAAAATTATTGACACCCCATACTAATTCACTGTGACCTATTCCTGTTTAGGGGTACATGCTGCAATTTTCCATCTTTTTTCCCGTTACTCCTAACGGGGAACGATGTTAGAGTTCGATCTTGAAACACTGGATAGTTCACCACTGTAAAGTAACCATGGAAAAGAGGGAATTTCCTATTGCTAAGAAAATGAAGCGGAACTCTTCCGCAGATCTCAGAAAAGAAACTTTTCATTAAGCTACAAAAATTCTCGCAAAGTTCACATTAATGATTTTCTGATGGTTCAAAGGAAATTTCCTATTGATCACAAAAAAATATTTCAGACGATCCTCGACTCCATGGATAAGCAAGAAAATTAAACTCCTCCCCAGAGCACTGCCGCAGGAGCTACTTGTTTTCCTCAAATTTGCGCTTTTCTTGGTGCGAAACGAGTACGATTGAAAAAAAAGTTTCTAGGCTGATCGAACTGGTAAATAATCGACCAATTTCCCGAATTAGCTGGTTCAGACTGCTCCTATAGTAACCAGTATTCCACAGAAAAACGGCCACCCTACCCGCATTCATTCTCTGAGATCGTACAAAAAAGCTATATTTAACCTCAAGAATTATTCGGCCAGAAAACATTCGTAGAAACTAACTTGAGCTAGCGATTTAGCTAAATTTACTTGAAGTTACTGCTTAGGCCTATGGTGGTCCCCATGGATAGGAACGAGGTATGCACATCTTCAGGCAGAATTACTCTCGAAGGACTAATATGTTCACGATGGAACAAGCGGAATACAGCCTCTGGAGACTGTAGGGACGAGATTCCCAGGAGAATTCCCGGGCTGTGAACAGCAGTAGATCTCGCAAGAATTCGAAAAAAAAAGCGCTTGGTTTCCAGCAACATGCCCAGGTTTTCTACAAAAATTTAAGGGGGGGGGGGGGGGAGAACTATGTACCGACTTAAAAAAATCGTACTGAACATATTGAAATGCACCTGAGGCTGAACTCTGGGTTGTTTTGTCTGAAACGGTCAAATTTTATCTCCGTGAGATACTCATCCGGAAAATACTATTGAAACAAATTTTCACAAATTCGACATATTCCACGCTTTCTTTTCCAAAGAAGTGAAATTTTCCGGGTTTTCACAGGCAATTTATGGCTAAATGGTACTTTGTACTGGAGCCGAAGCTGTTCTTCCATTCTGGATTGTGCACCGTGACCATGTTTAGTTTTCGAAATTTATTTTTACGAAAAATTATTGTTACTATTTACTACCCCATTTAAGGTAGAGGTGAAAACGACATGACAAAAAATTGATCCAGTAAAATATCGAGTAAATCATTGCATTAGTGACACAAAAGTCTTTTAGAGACCCAGAGAG
This sequence comes from Ancylostoma ceylanicum, assembly GCA_000688135.1. NCBI lineage: Eukaryota > Metazoa > Nematoda > Chromadorea > Rhabditida > Ancylostomatidae > Ancylostoma > Ancylostoma ceylanicum. Next base: position 592,605 of record JARK01001340.1, on the reverse strand, counting down.
AATATCTGAAAGAAAAATACTTAGCGGCGAGGATAGTTTTATATCCTGTCATATCGTCTGTAGCCTGTCTGCCGTAAACTAACGAAGAAGCCTAAGGGCAGCACCCGCGTTAATTTTCAAATCCGAGCTTTCGAGAACTTTCCAGTCTTAGGCATAGTCCCGACAATTTTGTGAAAGAAGTGCTGATTGAGACCCCAGCTAATGCAAGATGTTGCCAATTCAACTCCAGTTCAATAGTTCAACCAAATCTGGTATGAGTAGTCCCGTCCTGCAAAAACAGCGCTAGAGCGACATTTGATACGAATCAGCTGTTTCCGCCCGTCACCTCTCAGTTTTTCTAGGAAAAACCTTGTTTAGCGTGCGTTTCTCCACCACTCTCATACTGTTGTGGCTGTATTTATCTGCTTCTTTCCTAATCCTAATTTTCAAGAACTGTTTACCCCTTTTTTCGGCTCGTAGCATTCATTCGTTCTCTCTTGTTGTATATTTGCATTATTTATACTCGTCCTTTATCCTACGTGTTTGTTCCACAGATACGCCTGTGTGACCTTCATCCTCCCTTTTTCCTACTTTCGTTCTCTTTCACTCGGGAAGGATGCAAATCCAGGCAAATACCCAAAAGCGCCAAGAAAATTCGTGGCGACCTAGGCAGCGTTATCGACTTTTTCAGACCCGATCCCCGCAACTCGACCATCCTGATCTAACGCAGCGAATTAGTAAAATTCAAAAATCGCCTTTCTGTTAGTTCTGATAGAATTGACAAATGTGCGTATCTGTGCTCGTCGTATTCGAGAATCCAGGGTTATGCTGAAATCTCCGTAGCGAAAATTCTCATGGGTGCTGCCTTTAACTAGAAACAAATTCTCTTGAATTCAAATAGGCCCGGCTAGGTAGGAATGGCTTTTGTATATGATCTACTGGCAAAATTGAGATATATGAATTTCCGGGTCTTGCTACAGAATAGAAAAAAATCCTTACACTGTCCAGCTCGTCGACGGGTGATCCTCCGTCGAGCAACGTCTGTACGCATTCCATGTGTCCACGAGCGGCGGCACAGTGCAGGGCGGTCTCCTCATCCTGAATCGATGATGGCTTCAGACAATCAGCCGGAATTTCGCGATCGATCGCCGTTCTACCTTCGCCGCCGGGGAGCCGATGGCGGCTGCGGACATGAATGGCACACACACAGGCAGGCAGAAGCAGCGCCGCGCTCAGGTGACATTACACGAGCCGCCGCCGCCGCGCGTATTTGAACAAATGTTTCGCAGAGCGGTGTTCTATGGAACCATGGTGGGGTGCGAACAATGCTGTGCGTGGAGTGTTTCGGGAATAATTCGTGGATGCGGGCTGTTGGTAGCCATTTCGCCAGCTTTGCTACAATATCACAGGTGTTTATTGCATGGAACGCCCATGCGACGATAAAACGACAAAATTTAGAGGATCCTCGCATAATCACAGCTTAAGGGAAGATGAGCGATTGGTAGAGCAATAAAGTGAATGGAGAAATCAGTGCTTGGATGCATAATTGAGATTACCCAGGGTAAGCACGTCGGAGCCCACGTTAAAGACGGGTAAACTTGCGGTGCGCTGACACGTTTACCATGGTTAATCTCAATGATGCATGCGGGCTCAGGTAACTGTGGGTTACCCAACGTGGTTACGAATGAACATAACTGAGCGTGATTAATTTCTGGTTTTTATGATTTTTTATGGCATTTATAAATAAGTAAATTTGCTTTTTTACTAATTTTGATGGATTCTAGCCCTTTTATCAATTTTTTTCTGGGTCGTTCCTTGTGTTGGATCTCTCATTGCAACAAACTAGTATACTTCAAGGGCAAGTTAAACTAGGTGCGTGCGTCACTCGCGCGTCAAACGCACGAGTCAATTTCCAAAGGATTTGATCTGCTAACATGGCGTGTACCCCTAGGATGGGCGGAAGTATTGCATCAGACTGGAAATTTAGATTTTGGGAATTGAGAGATGATTCAGATATGGGAAATTCGGCTGCGTGACAAGACGTACGCTGCTGAGCTGTGATTGGTCGATTCATGTGCGCGTCGCGGCCGCATGATTCAAACGTACAAGCAGTGCTGGGGAGAAATAGACAGGTTTTCTGAGCTAAGGTGGGACAGAAGAATGCCATCGGAGATGAAAAAGTGCAAGGAAGTGTCCACCGGTGTCTCGGCTCTGAAGGAATACCTGGATTTAGACTGCATACACGTGCGGCACGGTCGCGTCGCGGCGTACGTCTTGGCCGCCTCCCGGGAAATTTGGAGGGGTAACAGTAGTCTATGACTTGGTACAACTCTGTTGCCATTTCTTCAGGAATCTGGGAGTCAAAAGCTTGCATAACACGAGGATTCAGAAACCTCCAAACTTCCGAACCCGGGATAGCAATAACCCCGACGTGCCCTCTGAACGAAAATGCTGCGCGACAGGTTTAGGCCCAACTCATTACCGGACAATTACCACCCGCGCGCGTCAGGCCTGGGCGCGAATGTGTACAGAAAACCGCTCTTTCTGGACTTTTCTCGGACCGGAGAGCTAAGTTTTGACCACATACGATCAATAACGTGCTAAAGTGAGTTCGGGCACCTTTGGAGCCATGTTTGACATTTTTTCCCCAAGTTCAGGAAGGCAAAACGGCCTGACGCTTCGCGCGCCGGTGGTAAGTGTCCGTAGATGGGCCCCATCAATTTCTCCGAATTTTTCCCCATTTGGGAAGTTACCCCACAATAAGTGCGCGCAACATAATGACTGCACTGTGACTGTGCGCGGACATGTTCCACGCGACCACGAGGGGGACACGACTAGCAGCTGCTCGGAACCGGATGCGCACTGGCTGGGGCGGCGACGACGACGATGGCGGTGGTTCTCGTTCGACGTGCCGACACGTCATCGCGCTAAACCCACTGGGACGTGAATTATGAACGTTGTTTGCGCGAAATTTCCGCTGCAACAAGTAGAGGCGCTGGCCGGGTGAGCGCCCACTGAACGACGGCGCTCGCAATCTGATCCAGAAACAGGCCCGGCTGCTCCACTGGCAACCCCGTTGTTGGGCAGGCGTTGTTAGGTAACCAGGGCGGCTTAACGGACGCGAGGGCCCTTTTTATGGACGGCCACACTTGATCGTTCTGTAAATTGCAAACCAAACAAACGACCGACCGCGTGAAACAGGAGCAATCTGCCCTTTCTGGAAAATATTGATCGTCGAGGTACGATAATACCTCCAGCCGCTACCTCCTCCGAAAACAAGGGAACAACAGTGACAGTGAGACTCCCAAATGTGTTATTGAATCGCTAACGACACGACGATTACTCGACGATCAACAACTCAAACACCGTGCGGCGAGTCAACAATGGGATTTTAGGGCTGCGGAAGGACCGGAGGGTCTTGTGGTCGTTGGTGTTGGTTTTTCTTCCTCGTTGAATAATCAATCGATTATATTTTAGTGGTGCTTTAAAGGACAGTACTTGCACAAATAAAGAAAAAAAATACTGAAATGGACCTGCAATATCGAGTATAGGAATTATTACACAGCCTTGTAGTCCCCTCAAAAGTCAGAACCTAGAGAAATTCTAAAGAAAAACAGAAAAGTTCTCATAAATTTGCCTGGATAACGGCTCAAGGGTACACCAATACCCTGGAAAAAGCAAAGGCAAAAGCTTGCAGCTTGGCAACCCTTACAGAGTGACCCGCTAATCTCGGGATAAAGACTTGAGACTTAATGGCACTACCCATGACAAAAAAGGGTTTCAGGAGTGTGAGTCACCATGAGGCGAAACGAGGGAGTGAAAGGGTCATGTAATTGGACCATCCAATGAACAAGCCAATCGGCGAAGCTTCGCACGCCTCTTTTCGCCTCATCGTGACCACCAGGGCTTCAAAAGGTGGAGTTGATGGGAGCTACGGCTCCACTGATCTGGGCGAGGCTCTGGATATTCGTGAAGAAATCGGAGCAATAGAAGAATTTTCCAAGCGAAATTCTCTAGTTCTTCATCTTAGTCGACAAGTAATGACTAGGGTTAAAAAATCCACAAAGCTTTGTTCCGGAAACTCGTTCCGCCCTATGGGTGTAGATTCAAGAGTCTAGAACCGTTCCAAAGAAAAACGTTCATAGCACCTAGTGGTTACTACATACAATAACACCCAAAGAGGCTTCAGGAGAGGACATGCTGCCACTTCCTGGAAATTTCCATGAGTCCATGAGCATAGGTAATGGTTCGTTTGGAAAATTTGCCTAGTATACTTAGGACAGAATAAAAAAGTAGAATAACACAAATAATTTAATTATCAACGCAGAACCTGATCCAAGAAATTCGAGTGTTGAGAAAGAGAAGGCCATGAATTTCTTTTTGTAATTCCTCAAGAGTGGTACTTTTCTCTTTTTTTTCGGGAATCCGAAATTTCTGCCAATTCAAAATCGGATTTTCGAATCCGAATACATTTATTTATGCTATTAATTTATATATTCATTTTATATGTATCTTAATGCATTACTCAGTCTTTAGTATATTGCCTACTCGGGAAATCATGGAATCTGAGCTCTAGAAATTTTGGAGAATGTAAAAAAGTCCAGAAAGTCCTGTAAATTTTCATAGTTTATAATCCTACTATGTCATTTACAAAGATGATGTAAACTACACCTTTACCAGTGTGAAGAATGCTATGGTGATCCTCCAGAGGGAGGGTAAGGGTCATGATAAGGCGAAGTGGGGCGGGCCGAAATTCTGTCATTGGCCCATCTTTAGAGTAGCCTAACCACAGAAGTTTGACCCGCCCCCTTTTGCCTCATCATGACCCACATCTCCGAGGGACACTGAAGGAAACAGCTCAAGGGTAAAAAACTTCTTAAGGTTTGTCCTCAGAAAGTTGGTAGCGGAAGCAAATTCTAACCATCTATACATTACCAGGAAAGGAATAGGAGAGCAGTGTTGGGATTCGTGAACGCTCTCGGGAAGTTTCTGAGCTTTCCGCTCGTCCAAGATGGATTAATTTCATGGGTGATGTTTCGCTGCTTCTTTCACTACTTGCTGCAGTATTCTGAGGTGAGCCAAGGGCACAGGGTGTGTTTATTTCTATAAGGAAAACTCGTCCACTTGAAGTGGGCGGGTAAATGAGAGCCTCCCCAGGAACAGCATCGCGTCTCGCTACAGACGTTGTAAATTCCACAAATTTTGGTTTGTGGGACACTGAGAGAAGATGTCTGGAAGACACTCGAAGATTCGAGATTGCATAGGATAATCACGGACAAACTACGACTCAACATGGTAATTATACCGCTCCCCGGGGTGTAGAGGGTTACACCTAGCAAGGGCGGTGCTGCTGAGTTCTGCGAATGGTCAATTCACAAGATTAGCCAATAACAGAGCTCATCCGTGCCGCCCATTCCAGGATAACGCCCCACTCCCAGCTCCCCGATTCTTTAAAGTACCTGGAGAAAACAAAAGTTTTTAAAAGATACATTTTCAATGGCAATGTCGTCAACTGCATTTCAGCTCCTGCCCCAATGCAGTGCAAGCTACAAAAATCTTAAGTGGAAACCGTTTTTGCCGCAGAATTATGAGACGGCGAATGATGAATCGACAATGTCCATTTCAGAAATGCATAGGTGCCCGCGATCTCGCACTATTCGTCACAGTCTAACCGCACTTTTTCGCCTGCACCCGCTACCGTACCCCTGTGGTGGGGCGTTTTTGGCGCTGCATTTGATTTCGAAACCCGTGGCTAGCGGCGGGGCTCGCAGTGGTGTTCACGAATCGAGCATGCATGAAACACGACTGAGCGCTGCTTGGTCGCTTCGTGATCGCACGAACGTTGACCTCGATCGCGTTCGAAATTGGCCACTCCACGACCTCGCACAAAACTGCGAATGTACATAAACTAGTAATGGGTACGCGAGGAATGCACTGCCGCGGGCCGGAGGAGAGAAACGAGGCCGATGGCGGACCGGCACGCAACGCGGATCGCTTCGAACTTGCCCGAAATTCAGCTGGTACACCAGAGTTTTGAGCATCGGGGCGCATTTCCTTCCTGGATTTAATAAATCGCAGGACATCCTCGAGTCCTCACGCATCAAAATGCTACCCGGACAACATTAAAATTTCCCCGAAAACCCTCTAGACAAGATCTACACCAGTTCGATAATATCAAAGCGCTGTAGCATGTCCAAATTAAGCTCGGAATTGGCAAAAAAGGCCTAGAGATTACCCATCGCATCAGCACAGTCTTCCGACAATTCCCCTTTACCCAAAATCACTCCTAACGCTGAATGCGTGGTACACCGCCAATGGAAAAACGATCTTTCCACGAACTGTGCTGAATCGACAACTAATTCTGTCGCAACCGAAAGGCCGCGACCAAAAAACAACAGCATGAAGAGCAGAAGAGGTTCAACTAGTTTCCTAATGCGAAGAGTCGCAGTAAAACAGCAAAGAACTGCGCGGAAATGGCGAAAAATGCGGCCTTTCTCGCAATTGACTGCAAAATTTCACAGAGATCCAACAAACCGGAACCAGGTACCGCAGAAAAATGAAAAAAGCGAGAAAAGAGAGAATGAAGAGTGAAAGCATTCACCATGCAGCAGGACGGATGTGCCAGAGTCGCCTCGAAATCGGTGACGAGCGAGATGAAATTGCTGGTCGAAGGCGTGGACGAGTAGTTACAGTTGCGCGACTTCTCATCGACGAGGTGCGGTGGCTGTCTGAGGGTCGGCACCTGGTCGGCGGCTCGCGGACGAGGGCTGTCGAACTCGTTCGTGTAGATGGAGCGGGCTCGAACAGCGTTCATCGCGTACAGTGACTGAGCAGCTGGATTGACTATGGGATCCGTCAGGTAGGCGGCCATCACTGAGCCGGGCAGCACCCCGTGGAAGGAGCTGCCGGGGACGTCCTCGTCGTCCTCGTCTGAAGACGAGTCGTCGTCCTCGTCGTCGGACTCCTGCGAGTGCTCGGCCGCGACGAGGCTGTCGGCCTGCTTCTGGTCCTCCTCCAGACTGCCGCTCTTCATCTTGCCGAACTCGCCGGCTTTCAGCGTCGGCTCGTCGTCAGCCCTCGGCGTCGGCTCTTCCGCGTAGCCGTCCGAAGTGACCATGGCACGGTAGGAGCTGTAAATTTTGACGGGGCGGCGAAGTAGGCGTGCTCCGCTGAAGCAGTGCCGGCCAGGTTATGAAATCGCGTCCGAAGTGGGCGATCAATAATTAAGGGGAGCGCAGGTGAGAACGATGT
>JARK01001340.1:485459-577961 GCA_000688135.1 Ancylostoma ceylanicum | reverse complement strand
GGGGGGAGGGGGACGGTGCGATGGCGTCGCCGTCCGCGTGGACCGAGGTTGAGTGCTCCAGAAAGAAACTCACGCACCGTCGTCGTCACTCATTCGCGGCTGGCGACCACTTCGGGAGCGTCGGCGGAGGCGGTGTGTGGCTGCCAATCGAAGCCGCGTTATCACTCACTCACAGACAGTCCTCCAACGCTACGTTTCTTTTATTTCAGTTCCGCGAACACAGGCAACAGTGGCGGGGCCATGTAATGGCGGTTAGATATTCTGTGTTGGTTTTACGGAGAAGAATGTGCAGGAGCGACAGGAAGACACGTGGACTAAACTTGGATTTTGAAAGTTTTCTCTGGATTTCTCGAAACTGTTATCTTTTTCTATGATTTGTTCAATTGTTTTTTTCTGTTTTAATAGCTGATAAATAACCAGCTGCATGAAAAACAATGCTGATACGGTAAAGTAATGAAAGCTACGGTGAAGTAGTGGAATCAGTATAAGTGAGCAATTGATCCATCAGATGTTGTTCGACTTAGGTATTTAGCTGGAAAGGCCAACCATGACCACGAAACTTAAAAAATCATTCATACAAACGTATGAACAGCTTTTACGTGGTGATCCAGCTACAACATCGCACGACACTTTTTACCATATTTTTCAGCAGGTTCCATAAACGATTAAGGATAAAGTGGTCGTCGTTGATCAATCCCGTCACGAGGGATGCGCCACGCATTCGACTTCATCTGGAATCGTAGAGGCGTTGAATGCGTTATGTGCCCGTACAGTGACTTGCGGGGGGCATCCGATGAACCAAGTCAGTGCTTCATCCTCCCAGACTCCTCTGGTACCAATTTACGACCCCGGAGAGGATGGATGGCTTGGTTGGCCACGGGCGCGATCGAACCGTCGACCGTGTGCGTGCGCAGCCAGCCTCTTACCAGTGCGCCACACGCGTCCGTCAGCAGATTTCATATGTATATTTATGCAGCTTTTTTGATTCACTACACGTGCGATAGTGAAGCCAGATGCAACCAAATCAAGCAAAAAAGTTTTTCCTTTTCTAAAAAGCTTCCTTCACTTATTTGGAGAATCGTTAGAGCACTCCCATACTGATAAGACAAAATCTATAAAAAATGCGAAATTTCGAACATAATAGCGAGCAAAAAAGTTGCAACTTTTGGTTTTTCTTTCGTAACTTCTTTCTAAGCAGAGTTTTTACGTAATTCAGCATAGTTAGGTCTCTGACCATTATTTCTATTTGGTGTTATGTTTTTACCAAGCTCTCTCTTGATGTTTTTATTACTACTTTTTTATTATTTCTATTACATTATTTTTTTATTTTTTATTACTCAAAGCTCTCAAATTTAAATAGCAAAGGTTGTCACAGATATTCATGCAAAATAGAAACAGATTAAAATCTCGTTCTCTCATACACTTTTTTCACAAGAATTTTTTTTTATTCACAGCTTTCAAAGTCCATAAAATCTGGTAGAATAAAGCCTCTCTTCGGAAACTAAACATGAAACAATTTTTCCGCAACAGAATAAAATTACATCGGCTAGGAAATGTATGTGCGGGTCACCACTTGACATTTACCAAGCATACTTGGATCTGATTTACCAAAAGCCGCTGTGGGCGTTTCTTTCGCTGTGACTCACCCTGTCACCCTACTTTAGAAGGGAACGCTGCTGCTGACGATTTTGTAACTTTGGCTAAACATGGTCGGTTAGAGTATCTCCAGACTTCGTCAGCAATCGTGGCGATCGCCTCATGGATGAATTGAATGAGGAGACTCCAGACGAAAGAGGAGTTATAATCAAAGGGCGTGGCAATCGATTGGCATCTTTTCCATTTTGGCTATCACCCACATCGCCAGTTCATTTTGGGCACATCCTCGAGAGCACGGGCTATGAGTTCCGTTTGGCAGCGATCCATGGCGATGTAACGTGGCGATCGATACGTATCAATTCCACGATCCTCACCTCTTACATCGCCGGTTCATGTTGATTCATTTTGAACCGGCGAAGTCTGGGGATACTCTTACTTGTCCGTTATCATATGTACAATCCATTAATCTATTATACAGTCCACTACTCCTTAAAGTACTCCATGCATTCAAGCTAGACGCAGTGCAGCTACTGGTACACATCATGGAGAAGGTGATCAAATTTTTTCTTATTTAGGGAACAAGTTATTCCAAGGGCTCAAAGATGCTCTAGGATTCATAGTATACTGCTAATTATATTGCGATTCATGTATAAATATCCCCCATTCATCAGTATCAGTTCTTATTGACATTTCTTTCGCTCAAGAGGAAAATGGTTAAATGCCTGGAATTGTTGGCCTTCAAATCTAGCAACATGGTTATCCTACTTGTGGAATCTTCACTTTAAAAACACGTACTTTTCAGTGGTATTGAATCCGCGTCCTATCAAGAACGGCAAAAATTGTGAGGAACAAAACGCTGTCCTGGTTTGAAAATACAAGACCCTTTGTAGTAGTTTTCGCTAGGAAAAAATTGGGATTTCTTCATTTCCCAGCGCGCTTATTCCAACCATTTTCCAGACTTATGTCAATGAGCTGCGCTCGTTCGCCATGCTCCCACTAACTATGGCGGTTCCTACCAGCGCCCATTTACTTTATTGGCCTTGCATCGGCGAGATTCAGTGCGAGTTTTTCATCAGCAATTTAGCTCGATCGAATACTTTTATGAGCAGTTATGGCCCACCTAAACGCGCTGAAAAAGCTATCTCGCCGAGCCCACCGCGGAGCAATGCAAATCCACGGATTGCTACGGGCATAGCCAGGAAGGAAGTATTATACTTGCAGCGAGCGGTTACGAATCTGGAGTAGTGGGGGATTTGTATGTCGAATCCTGGAGGCTTTTTTGCTCAACCAAGTTCAGCGCCACTGTGAAAGGTCTTACCACATGCTGTGCTACTCAAATCCATGACCTACGAGTATGAGAAATGTTTTTGTTTGCCCCGAATCCACCGGAGAGATGATACACCGAATTGGGCTGGTGACTAACTGGCAGTATTTGGCGTCATCGTGACAGTCGCGTCATTTTATGAGCAATGACGATCTGGTTTTTGCTCTGAGAGAAGGAATTTCTCCATAATCTTCACAAGAATTAGACGAGAAATGGAAAGCATCATAGAAAAGCAGTTCCGATTCCCAGTGGTGCATTGCAGACATCATTTACAACAAACGGCTTAACCTTAATGTTAGTTCTGTTTTTTGTTTCCTCGTTTTTTTGTAATTATGTCTTTGGTTATGCCGATTGTACGTTCTTGTTCGGATGGATAATTTATATCGTTTTAACTATGCACTCGTAGTAAAATAGCACTTATTGCTAGCCATCTTCACTTCCAGGATTGAATCCTTCGTATAAGTTTACCAGTGGCAGACGCGGGTAGGAGGAAGAGGTCGGAAGAGGGGCGGGGGGCAAGAAATGGCTGCCGAATTTTTGAGAAATACTTCATGGAATAGTTGAAGATCTTGATTATTTCATTTTCAATAGTTTAACTTGTATTACTACTTCTCGAACATTTATAAAAGAAACTACGAAACATTATTTGAAACCAAAGAATATTTTTAGCACTTTTTCAATACGGGCTCACAAAGTGGCGGAAGGACATTTTCTTCCCCTCCACTGACCAAGAATTTCTGCGTCCGCCAGTGGTAGTTGCCACTTCCAAAACACACCCAAATAGCTACTTGAGGCCCGTGAAATACTGGGGTCCCATGCATAGTTGAGATTACGCATGGTGAACGTGTCAATACCGCGCAAATTTACCCATAGCTACCATGGGCGTAAACGCGCCTACCCTGGGTAATTTGAATGATACATCCATCCAGAACATGCTACACTCTAAAAGTTGCTTGATAACTCATGTCTAATTAATTTTCTAGTGTGATTTCGTGCGCTGACCTGGGGGCCATTCTCGTCCGAAGCAGTAAAAAATAAGGAAAGAAAATATAGGGCAGCCTCGGAAAAATTGCTGAAAAGGGTAAAATACCATCCCTATGCCTAAGTGATGGTATTTTAGGTAATCATTCCTCAAAACGAAAACTGCCAGAAGTTTTCTGGGAACAAAGCATTTAACTGAACACTATTACTCGGTCAGAAGGGGGTAACAGACATATTCGAATTCAAAGATTCAATCTCGAGTAGAGCGAAAATTCGAACATTCGAGCACTGGAGGAAAGTTGAGGAGGATTGAAGGACATTCTACTAGGTTGTCCCAAAATAAATGGTTGCAACATAGCAATGAATTTTTGGAAGTCCATAAATCCATTAATTTAGAAGGTAGATAGACAAATTTTGAACGATTATAAAGTGGAAGACCTTCACTTTCTACTAAATTTACTGTACTGCAAAAGTCTGTTAGAAATTCTGATCATAATAGTTTTTATTCCAAAGAAAAAGCTTAGGTTCGAGCTGAGTTACGCACCTTGGAATGCGCACTTCTAAAACGGCCATTATTTTTGGGACAACCTAATAGTATGGGTTTCTAATATATTAATTAAATTAATAGAATTATTCGTTTTTTATTCAGACCTATAAATGTGGCGTAAAAACAAACAAATAAACAAGAGTCTATAAACATAAAAAACCAGAAAGAACCTCGACTATCCTCGGCGGACAACTGCGCTCCTTTCATGTTCAAAAAACTGAGTGCTTCGATGTGACCAGCACCAGCTGCAACATGAGCAGCGGTTTCCTTTTGCTGAAAACGTATGGATCATTCCGGAAAAAAATCAACAAAACCGTTATTCGTCACCTTGTTCCTGAGATTCGGGAATCCGCGTACAGCGCTCAGCTCACTCAGCTCACGAACACCTCCCATTTCAGCGGCAATAAGCACCGACGACGTTACCATGTCGTTCTGGAAGATTTAGAGGTTCTGAGCATGGGCACTTGGGGAAAAACACCACTGCGAACAAGTCATAATGGGCATTGCCGTTAGTATGCGTGTTCTTTTCGATCCACCTGTTCACTGAGGGGTGTAAGGCTATGGCTAAGGGGAAGGTCTTACTTTAGTTGATCCGAAAACCCTCAAAAATACACCGGTACAGTGAAAAGACGTGAGAAGGAAGATCAAACACAACGTTTACTCAATATTTCCTGCCATGTTTCCAGTACGATTCATACAGGGCGTATCAAAATTAGGTATCTACTCCAAAACCATCGGTAACAAAGCTCCGAGACATCCGATTGAGATGGGACCAGTTCTTTACGCTTCAGTAGGTAGACTACCCCTTACTGAAATATTTTTACCAGGTCATTTATGTTTTCCTACAGCAAAGGGGCCAACTATCACATTTTATTTGTATCAAAAGTGGGTACCCCAAAATATTCATCGACTACGGGTGGATACTTAATTTTGATACGCGCTGTATAGTCTGTTTCATTGCGGACGATAGTTGGAGAATTGGTGCAGAGAAGAAGAGCGTGGGAATGTGCATGGAAATTCAAGAGGATGCATAGAAAAAACAGATACTGTGCACGAATACCCAACTTTCATCGCGTTTGAAACAGACCATAGGTATTGAGATAATTTAGGATGAATCCAGGAATACAAAGAGAGAATATGTACTGTCTCACTAGTTCTCTGGGAAAAAAGCGATCGGACATCATGTCATTCCCAGCTTTTTAAATTGAATTATTTAATCAATAGCTTTCGTAAACAGCTCACCAGCTAGGAAGTGGCCGAAATCCAACCCTAAAAGACAAACACCCAAAGGCACTTAGCGACTACGACACTTTTATTGACAAGTGACAAATGACAAGTGAGAAACAAAGAAAATTTCAGTAGAGCTTTTGCCGTACTCCTTATGTACGGGCTTGAGTCAGCAGTAGTAAGGAAACTGTTCAGGGAGCGGGGGTGATTCATGCTAATGGAATGAGAGATGACAATTTCATATAGAATTTCACGTGATCAGCCACCGTCTCAGGCTTCTTCACCTCGCAAAAAATGGAGGGTTTGCAAAAAATGGCTCTCATGAAAAGTTAGAAACATGTTAAAATCACTACAATAACAATATATCAACTAAGAACATATCAATCCACAGTATTCATGCAGTTGCATAGCGAAAACATTCATTGCTCGTGAACACTTAGCTATCATTTTCCAGTCATCTATTCCAAACCTGCGTACTATATGTACAATATGGCTTTCAAAACTTGAATACGCCTCGGCTAATTTCATCGCACATTTTCAGTTTCCTTACTGAGGAGTTTTGGGAGGGTTTTTTTATTCCTCCATTAATATCATGTCCGTCTAAGGGTAGGAACGAAACGGACATTTTCCGCTTTCATTTTCTATGTTTTTGCTGATTTTTGATTGCTTGATTTCTACTGAATACGCCTCTGCTTATTTCACCGCAAATTTTTCAGCTTCCTTACTAAGGAGTTCCGGGGATGGCTTTTGAATCCCTTTATTAACACCATGTCCGTCTAAGATTTCCGTTGTTTCAATTTCTATTGAATGTGGCTTTCGATTAGATCCTGGGTAAACTCGTATTATTTTATTGCCGCATTCTTCGCATTTTCTCTCAGAACGCAAGGTGAAACTGCCTAGGAAGATTCATCAGGTACTGGCCAGTACAATGTAGTCTTTTGAAGCCTTTTTCACCTTTACAGGCATCAGGCTATTAACACATAACGGACAATACGACCCACTGGTGGGTCGTACGTGTTTTAACCCTCTTCTTCAGTGGACTTCTCCCAGATTTTGCATGATATCCAATTTGTACCGTAACGCATGTAATGTAGAGATACCGTAAGCACACTGTAGGTACTGTAGATGTATTTTTCCCAGAACCTATTGAAACCATGCACAACAGGGTTATTTGTCATGCTAAACACGAAAATAATATCTCTTTTGTACCGGAAGGCATTTTTATGCGACTACTGTAGAGATACTATAGGTACAGTTCCTACAGTATGGACACCGTAGCGCGGTCTAAAAGCTTCAGCGTGTGAAACAGACTTCATACTCGTAATCAGCTTATCAAATTTGCCTTTGGGAGCGCCTCGTGTGCGAGAACTAGGCACCAATTCCCTTTGGCTCAGAAACGCAAAACCTGCATTGTTGCGAATGTGTTAAAAGAAAAGCGGATTTGTCTCTAGATAAAAGGCAACAGGGAAAATCGCTCGAGATGAACAAAAAATTACAATTGGTCAAAAAGGACTTCCAGAAAATATTGAGTGAGTAAACTGTAGGAAACCCTATCTACCTCAAAAAAGGAATAATTAAAAATGTGTCGGTGTTACTATGGTGGTTAGTGTGGAACTGCAACTTTAGTGGATTTTCTGGATTGGTTAACGCAACGCACTCACCGGGTCGTAGCGCGTCTCGATTGTACGGTTCATCTTCGTCGCCTGGCTAATCGCCAATCGCACCGACCGCGTTACTCGATTACAAACCATAACAAGCTCGACAGCTCTCTGAAACAACTCGGTGTTTTTGGGGTAGCCATGCCGAGAACTCGATCAAAGGCTAGGACCAGACAGACTCACCCGCCATCGTTGCCGCTGCTTGAAGGAGTGGATGTGCGAGATGGAGATGCACGACGATTTGCGCAGGTCTACGTCGTCTCCATCGGGCTGAAGCAAGGCTCTCTCTCAAAACGGCATTGTAGCCAACGGGCATTTCTCACATACCCCTCTGATCCACGGATGTCGCAGGCACTCGTCCACCGTGGCTCTACGGGTGACGTCGCGGACGAACAGTCGTGAAATGAAGTCCTTCGCACAGGCAGAGGTGTTTTTGAAGTACCTGGAATGCGTGTCGTTGACTCAGTGTCGGGGAGTGCCACTGGGCTGCGGAGCCTTTCAAAGAAGAGAAGCAGAAGCAGACGCTTCTCAAAGCCGTGTCTAAATGTTTCATTAGGGTCACTGAACACCTATTCAGGCTTTCGCTACACATGTTCCGGTTGCTAGAGCTCGTTGAAGATGTCTAAAATCCGTGGTCGCATCTCAAGTCCTCTTGAATCTCTCGGTGTTTGCTGTAACGAAAGATGAACGTCGCTGCACTGCTTCCGCAGTCTCATGCAGTGTAGCGACCTTTCGAAAGTTAGTTCTGGAGGCAGCTAAGCACACGCTCCGCTTCCGCAGGCTTGAAAAAGTGCAATACTAAAGCCAGTGTCAAGGGCAGCACTTTCCATATGAGCGCCTTATGAGGCTTTCTCAATGCAAAAAGAAATTACATTCCTAATTACTACAAAAACCCGCCCTTTCCTCACAAGATCTAAGCTTCCGCCAACAAGCAGCAATAGCAACGCCAGCCTTTGAGGTATCTGTAGTCTATTGAGGCAGTTACGCATATTTTCAAATTTTATCCTTAAATATTTGTTCACTGCATAGAAAGATGAGCCATTCAATGAGCACGAAGTGAGCCCATGGAAAAAGTAGCTTTAAATCACTGAACAAAAAAGCTACAATGCAGCCATACATTCCCCCTAATGGGTCCAATGAGATCTTAGTGCCGAAATGGTACCAAACCGGGATTGTAAACGGGGTAATAAGCAGGTCACAAACATATACTGGGCTTGGAAATATGTCAGTTAGAGTGGATTTTTCATGGACATCAGAACCACTATTTACCATGAGCGACATCAATCGCAGTGCGTAACGTATTGTGTTGGGGAATAAGTTCGTGCGGTTTTTCGTGAGGAGCGGTTCAATCTTGTCGAATTGGAGGGTCCCATTCAATGCGATAGAAAAGGAGGTGGAACGAGAACTGAAAATCGCTGTTGTGACAATGGTGAAGAGCAAAGCGAAAGCTGCAAAAGAGTTCATGACAAGCAACCAATCGAGGCCCGTATCACTGTGAAAAATAGAGTTGAAAAAAAAAACCGCACGAACTTATTCCCCAACCCAATATATACATAGCTTCTTCCCTTGCCAGTAATGGTGCCAGAGACAGGGCATGTCCTCAGTTTGAGTTTGTTGGTGGTCATTTTGGTGAAATTTGCGCAGAGAAATCTGGGCATGTAGTAATCCACCCTGCAAGTTAGCGTCAAAGTTGCCACAGTGACGGCAGCACTGCCTACGAGCTGCCAACTCTGGGTACCAATTGGATATGAATTGCGATTTTCTGATACAAGTGCTCCGACTCGCCTTCGGCGAGTCTCGCACTGCACGCTTCGCGAGGTTTTGGGGTTGTTCTTTTCGAAAGAACATGTTATTTCTTTGGGCACCTCTGAAAATCGCATTTTGTTTTTTTTTTCTTGAAAAACTCTAACCTGCATCATTTCTATAACCAGTCTGGCCGTCCGGTTGATCTCGCTTCGCTCGCATTCCTTCGTAATCATCATATAACGCTCACAACCACACCAAACTCTCCAATGATGCCTTTCGTCTTCTATTTTGAGCTTTTACTATTTTCGCGCCTCACCATTCAAAGAGGACTGACCCCATTCTTCAGCTTAGTTTTTGATCGGAATAGTTCAGTGAAGCTATACATCACCGACTCGTCATGTAATGACCACAGGAAATGGCTTATGTTTTTTGTCCACTGTGGTTGATCAGAGCACCTCTAACATGAAAAAATAGGAGGGTGCGGTGTGCTCAGGCAGAAATGGCCCAGAATGAGCACAACGCGAAGGGGTTACGATGGGGACAGAAACGCATGCATGTTGCCTCACTGCTCTCTGGACTTTGGCGCCGTTCGCGCGTTCGTAGGCGCTAGTGAAGCGATTCATGTCTCTCCCATAACATCGGCGGTCAATTATCGCGACAGACTTTTTTCAAGGAGTTGCCCAACTTTCAAACGCCGACGCACCCTTATCACATATTTGCACTCGTTCCCAGGCGTTTCTTCGCTTTCAGACACCGGCGCGGCCTTACCATCGTGTTGAACTCGTCTCCTCAATTTTGGACACTGACGCTCCCTCTACACACCAGTGGACACTGATCTGCTCTTCCCCATCGATCAGAGCTTCTCTTCTTTGAACCACACCATACCTCACCAAGCCTTTTCCATAGCTGTGCAAAAGTCGACAGTTGCAACAGTTCCACCTCGTATCGGATGGTTGGACCCATCTCTAGGCGTTTCCCCAATTTTGGACGCCGGCGCACCGTCTTCCCAGCGTTGGACCCGTCTCCCGGCGTCCCCTCTGTTTTGCACGCCGGTGCACCCTTATCACACCGTTGGACCCGACTCAGGACGTTTCCCCTCTTTTGCACGCCTGCGCACCCTTATCACACCGTTGGACCCGCTTTCAGTCGCCTTCCCACTTTCAGACGCCGGCGCCCCCTCATCCCACCGTTGCATCCGACTATAGACGTTTCCCCAATTTTGAACGCCGGCGCACCATTATCACACCCTTGGACCAGAGTCCAGACGTTCCCACTCTTTTGCACGCCTGCGCACCCTTATCACACCGTTGGACCCGAGTCCAGACGTTCCCCCTATTTTGCGCGCCTGCGCACCCTTATCACACCGTTGGATCCGTTTTCAGTTGTCTTCCCACTCTCCTGCTGCGTGTTCTTTCAGTTGCCGACATGAGAAGATGTCCCTCTTCACTTGCAATTGACAATGTTAACGAAACAAACCACGTTACGATCAGATGAGCCTTTCCAGTGATTGTCAAAAATGATACAGCTCACGTTATAAACATGTTTACATGGTTGGATCTGATACGGTTGGTATCACCGCTCACCAATTCCTTCAGAGCAAAGTGCGTTTCACGTCACAAACTCAAATATATAGTAGTTAGATGTTTGCAAAACACCGGCATGCTGTCAGTATCGTACCCTACTCCACGACGATTGCAAACGAGAGACCAAACCTATCGGCCATGGTATAATGCTATGACCTAAGACGGAACCTGAACATCAACCACAACAGCATGATATAAGTTTTTGCTATTCTCCAACTGATTAGATGACATGAAAAGACTCTAAACGGATCCCTTACTGTAGCAAAAAATGTTAGATCACGATTAGCATGCTGCGCTCACTTGCTCATATTCCTGCGTTTGTTCTAATTTCCTATTCAGTTTGCACGGTCTTTTCTTTGTGCCCCCGGATTGACTCTAGTTTTCCCTTTGGCAACTGAACGATACAGACCTGCTCAACCCCCACAACAGAACATGCAGAGAAAATGAGGACCTTGCGTGCGTCAACGAATCATCCTGGCGTGAACGCTTTTTGGAAAGACATCTCATCGAAGATTCATAAGAGAGCAACCACTTGAAATAAACGGCGACAAAAAGGAAACAGCGGCGACAAATGGACACTTGTCGAACCTTAACTTTCGTAAGTAAGAAGTAACTTCAGCCTAACATCAGGGAAGTTCGTAAATGGCCACGAGTGGTTCACTCTTTGCTCAAAAAACTGTTGTTGAACGAACGAGAAGTAAAGAAATAAAGAGATAAACGAAGAAGATAAGTGTATTTCCAAAGGAGGTACTTAGAGTAGGGCATTGAGCAGCATACGTACAGGATGGAAGAGATCAAAAAAATCAAACAAAGTAAAAACAAAATTGTTAAAATAACTAGTAGAACCAATGTGACTCGAACAAGGTGCCCACCCAAGCCTACATTCATTCATAACTTGCTGCTATGCACCGTCAGAACAAATAAATAAATAAATAAATAAATAAATAAATAAATAAATAAATAAATAAATAAATAAATAAATAAATAAATAAATTAATAAACACAAGATGGATTGGGGATGATTGCAGTCTCAAGCAATAAAACCGGGTGAACCAAGAGGAATTTTGCGGGTGACCCCCCCACTATCCTCGGATGTCATCGGGTCCCCCAGTCGCACCAAAAATTCGCTCGGTTCGCCCGGTAGAAGGCTACGCCCCAAAAAAAAACGTTGGGTGACCCAGTAGGACTAAAATTTCTCTAGGGTTCCCCGGTGTTATTGCCTGAGGTGACATAAATGGAATGTGCACCAAGACCCAGTAGAGGTAGCGCATGCGAGCGGATATGGGCCTACTGAATGTACCAGTCTTTCAGTTTACAGTCTAAAAATATTAATAACTCGACATCTTACCAAAACAAAAGGAAATTCTGTGGATTTTTCTATGGACAATCCATGGCGAGTACTGGGATCCATGAACTTTCCCGGGAAGATTGCAATCTACTCGAAAATCCAGAATTGGTGAGTTTTTTTATAAAACTTCAGGTAGATTTCACCAAGAGTCGAGCAAGTCCTGGGGCTCATGCATTATTGAGATTACCCGGGGTAAACTTGACACTTAAAGTTTACCCCTTCAGTTTTTTGCAGCATATGTCATTGGAGCACCTAGGCTCTGGAAAAGGTACTGAAATGCAGCGATTTTTGCCCACAAAATTTTATCCTGTGGCGAAAAGGGTAGAGTCTTGCGAGGAACTTCCACGAATTCCAATAGAAATAGTACTTTGTGTGTGAGACCAGCGGGTGTCTACCAGCATGGCTAAATTTAGCCCAGCAAGCTTATTTGTCCAAAAAAATATTTAGTCAGCTTAGCTTGAAATTACAATTCGACAAAAAGTAGTTCGTTCATGTTTAGATAGACCTAGAAGGCTAGGGATCGCGTTTATTCAAGATCTATTGACAGGATAAATCCCAGCAACAAAATCTCGCAACTTTGGGTGCTTCGGATCGAAGTCGTGCATGAGAACCACGACGAAAAGAATTCTAAGAAATCAATAAATCGAACGAAAGAAACAGGAGCTCACCTATCAGTGAAGTGGTAGTTCACTCCTGTGATGTTGCAAAACGTCTCGTCTCGTGTATCGCCAAGGAAAGGGCTTCCCCCCGATAACCTGCAAGTTACCGTCTCCAAATTGTCCAAATTCGGAAAAAAGCTCCCAGGGGACTTACAGGATGTATGTGACTACCCCGAGAGCCCACATGTCTGTTGCTGGACTCAAAGCCTCGTAATTGACCACTTCAGGAGCTGAAATCGAGAGCTACTTGGTGATGCTGAAGTCCTCCAGAGGGCAGAGGTTCACGTACCTACAAACTCCGGTGTCCCAACCATGTCCTTCACGGTGTGTCCTGGTGGGATCAGTCGCGACAGGCCGAAGTCGATCAGTTTCACCTGCGAATCGCCGCGCCGCTTCAGCATCACATTTTCGGGCTGAATTTAGGGATTTCAGGATTTTCTATTGGAGCAAGGACAAGATTTCCAAGTACCTTGATGTCAAGGTGAACTATGTGAAGGCTGTGCAGGTGCTTGATGCCTAGGAGTATCTGCCGAACGAACGCCGCCGCTTCGACCTCGTCGAGGCATTCCCTAGCGCACACGTGGTCGAACAGTTCACCGCCGGATACTCTGGAAGTAAAAACATCAGCACGTGGTAATTCAGTAGTGCTGGTGGGTACGTAAATAATGTAGATAAGCAGTGAGTAATGTTTTGAGCCATACAAAATGGCGCTTTTTCACCACTGGTAAAACTTTGAGCTTTGGCTTACTCACTCATTATAAACTAAGTGATTTATGCAAGAGAGTACAGGAAACTTCAGGGTCTGGGTACACAACTGAGATTACCCAGGGTAAATATGTTTACGCCCATGTTAACGATATGTAACTTGGGAAGTGTTGATGCGTTTACCTTGGGTAATCTCAAAGATGCATCCCCAGGTATTGGATGCATTACTGGAACGGTGTGTACATAGTTGAGTATGATTGGGTATGATGACTGCAGCATGGTCCAGAGAAAGTAGCGATGGGTAAACAAAGTGGCAATGGGTGAATTCGGAAGCACCAGTACGTTTACCATGGGTAATGCCAATCATGCATTCGAGCTCAGTTGTCGAGGACCGCACTCAGGCACTTCACATTCTGAGCCTGGATGCATCATTGTGATTACCCAGGGTAAACGTGTTAACGGTCGTGGTAGCGAAGCGCAAATTCGCTTTGTTTCACAATTTTACCTTGGGTAATCTCGATGATGCATGCGGTATCTGTTTGGACACGTTAGACCAGGAAATAACAGGAGGATCGGACGAGAACGAGTAGTAATATCAGTGAAATGTGTGGAAGCGCAGACAAGCAGGAGAGTGTCTCGTTACATGTGATGTTCACAAATACCTATGAATTCTAAGCCTCCAAACCAAGCTGTCTGATCGCACCTGGAAGTTGGTCGGCCCAACGCTTCTCGGCAACTAGCAAAGCCAACGGAGACCACTTCGCAAGTTGCCGACAAGCTTTGGCACGACAACTTACCCACAAGTAAACGCGAAAACAAGTTGTCAACAAGCTTTGGGTCGATCAAGTTTCATGTGCGATCGGACAACTTGTTTTAGGGATTCTGAGAAGGTACTGAAATAATGAATACACCACACTGCTTCTGTATCTAGGGAAACAATCAAGGGAGCACAGTTTGAATTGTTCCAATGTCCACAATGTCCAACATCCCCCCCCGTCGCCCAGGTTGCGCCGAACAGGGAGCACAACGTCGCCACGAGGACTCGGAAACGCAACTTTTTGCCAGCGGTTCTCATCTACTCGCAGCGACAATCTCTCGCTAAAGTACTCTTGAAGTAATTGCAATGACCCATTTCTGCCCAGTCATCTTAATGGAAAGTGTGCACAGCATCGAGTTCTTTGCCTGTCACGTCCCATATCCTGTGAAGTGTGCAGGCCGCAACCGAAGTAGGTGATGATCATGGCGAAAGTCAAGAGGTGTGCGAGCGTAGCGGAACGAGGTTGGGCTGGAGATGGTTGTGGTGGCGTCGGAGTGTCTGCGGGTTGTAAGTGTTGATTAGCTGAGACGAATGATTGATATGTTAAGGAGAACGCACTTCTGGACCGCTGTAATTACTTGAGGGTTTTAGCAGCGCTATTACTGGGTGCAGGATACCGCAAATGGCTACTCGTTAATGAGGTTCCAAGAGGTTAACTTGTCGCTTTGCGGCATTTGCGGGAATCATGTAGGATGACGGACGAGTTATACAACTACACCTTCCGATAGAACTGGGCACACCTTCCGATGTACACTGGCGGCCACATATTTAGCACACCCACGATTTTGGCCGACCGAATTTTTCGCATTTCTCAGCCTTATAATGAGCAATCAAAACGAGATCCGAGTATGTGTTGAGGCACTATGGGGGCTTCCTTACTATAGTTTAGATTGTTTGGAGCTTTTTTCTAATAATCACTGTTTCGCATAACACGACTTCCCACCGGTTTTGAATTCTGTAACTCCATAATTCAAAATTTTCGGTTGTTCTGTTTTACAAATGACTTAAAACTCGATTTATTCAAGGCCTTATCTGAGTTTTACCTGTTAAATTGGGCTGTCAGTGGTGGAAGCAGGGGAGCGGGGAGGGGGTGACCGAATTTTTAAAATTACATACTTCATAAAAAATAAAAAGCCTGTATTATGTAGTTTACTTCTGATTTATCACATTGTTTGTTTTTATTGTTATTTTTATATAATAATCATTCATTTTACAATTGACAATCTGTTATTTTTATTTTCCATCCTAATTCCCAAAGTGTCGGATACCCCATTTTTTCTCCCATCCCCGCCACTGACGTCACTAGCTGTACATCCGAACCACAACAAATTTGGTAAGGCGCATTTATCCACTGGATAAAGTGAATCGGACCCGGAAATCTCGGAGGCAGCGTGAGAAAAAGGTGAGAACCCTCGAATGTTGCCTCCGAATAGGCCACAAGAACCTATCATGGTACCAGTGTGTCAATCTGCTGAGCATTTCTAGCATCACTTGCTTAGCTTTGAAGGAGAGTAACCTTTCCAAAAGTGACACCCCTTCGGATGACGAGCCATACTGTACCCTGAATTCGAACTTTGCACGCTAAGATAGCCGTTGTCTACGAAAAGTTTTTCTCCGGGAAAAACGATCCAAAGGTGATAATAGCGACGTTATCACCTGTGATGTCACCGATAAAACAATGAAACTCCTCAAAGAAGAGCCCTATGAACGCTAGTTGTTGGGGTGCTGTGCCAAAGTCTCCCTATAATTTGAAAGAACAGCGATTATATGAACTCGCATGGATTTGTGGATTCGGATTTTTGCTTACTCACGTAGCACTTAGATTTGATCACGCACAGTTTGTTTGACAAATCGGTTTTTATCCGAGTCGTTCGACAACGGATCTTATTACATATGTTTTGTCGACGACCCATCGTACACTTTGTTTACCCCTACGTATCTCAATGCATTACAAAACATGGAAAATATCAGCTACAAGAGCGTTCCAGCTTTTATAAACACAATGCTGGATCCCGACCCAATATAAATACATACTTTATCCTGGTGGCCGGATAAACGGGCTCTGATGGATACATATGCTGATGTGAAATGGATAGCGAGGATGCAGATATGCATGGATTTTTTCCTTCAATAAAATTACCCCGAAAAATGGGGCTATTTGATTCACTTCTACTTGGGATGAAAGCCTACAAGCCTCGTAAGTAGAGTGTTGACCGAATCAAATTCGAACAAATTAATTTTTTCATCAATTTGACAAACAGATGAAAGGTCCATCCAGACAAAATTGAACATTCCAGGAACATAAAGCTACAAATCCCTTGCTTCCATTCACCTGAAGGTAATAGAGATCGCCCTTTCCCAAACAGTTCAACATGTCGACTTATTCGAGATCGAATATTCGAATATCGAATGTGTCTGATATACTATTCGGTCAAAACACTACTCTTAAGAACCCAGCTTCTTCGCTTGAGTATAGGCCGACAATAAACCATAGGACGGGTTTTTCATGCTGGAGAGAGCTTTATTTGTGCATAATGAGAAATTATTCACCTCAAATATTAACAGGAATGGCAGGAGCGCGATAGGGAAACAAGCAGGACCTATCTGGAACTTGAGCAGAAGACTTTGAAGTTATCACTCATTCATACTCCGTCTTGTCGAAAGACGGATTCCGTAGCTGCAAAATCGTGGCGGGACCCGAACGAGGTGCGATATTATCATGCGTATGGGGTCGAGTAGGTCCAGCCGCGACCGCGACGTGGTCCAACCGCGACGCTAAGAAACCGCGCACGGAATCCGTCTACCCTTTGGAGGTAGACTGTGCTTGAAACTTAGACGACATGTGCGATCGCATAGAAATTAGACATTCTGCGCGAGAGTCAACCGTAATCTATACGGGAATAGGAATGGATGCGAATTTTGCGTCATCCACGAGCTGGTAGGGCATTTTCGGGGATTTGTTGCACAGTTTCTATTAATTTTTATTTCCAATTTCTACTAATTTCATTTTTACTATTTCAATTACTCATTCAGAAAATTGCCAGCTTGAAAGCACCGGATTCGAGTCGTGGAAGGCTAGGCATCTGTGGTATCGCGAATTCCTAACCTAACACCCGAATCCTTGCTTTGTAGAAATTCGTTAAACATTCAATTGAGGAATTTCTTCCATGTCCAATTTTGCCGTCATTTTCAGCTAGAGGTCTCCATGGCTAGTGAACGTAGCTGAAGGGTTTTTCGGTGAAGAGGAAAATGTGATCCTTGATTACTGGATTGTCAAGGATACGTTGTTACTTTCACATTGAGGAGCGTCATACGAAAACATCCAGAAATCCTGTGGAGCTCACAAATCATAGAAATATAACTAGGACCGAATAATGCATCGGACATATTCAAATCCGAAAATTCGATTTCGAATAACCTGAGATTTCGGATTTCTTTAAAAAGGGAGAAGTTTAACTCTTGAGGAGTAATAAAAAAACCTTGTGCTTTTTCAAAATTCGAGTTCCTTGGAGCGATAGTAAAATTGATATTTTTTTGTTCTATCACAAGTACACATAAAATCTCTGACTCCATAGCTCATGATCTTTTTCTGGATAGTATTTCAGCGTTGAAACACCTAAATCACTCACAATTCGAGCACCAAGATCACATCACTGGGCGTCTCGTAGACCTCGTGCAGTTCGATCACATTGCTATGTC
The DNA here is from genome assembly GCA_000688135.1 of Ancylostoma ceylanicum. NCBI lineage: Eukaryota > Metazoa > Nematoda > Chromadorea > Rhabditida > Ancylostomatidae > Ancylostoma > Ancylostoma ceylanicum. The sequence goes on along the minus strand of JARK01001340.1, from coordinate 560,071 downwards.
CGCCGACAGTTCGAAGGACGGACACCTGAATGAACCTCTTGAGACCAGGATCAGAGGAAAAAGCGCGAGCCGACAAGGCCGGTCGACGCGGACCTCTCTCTCGATGTTGGCCCGCGTGACGCCGCGTCTCGAGGTCGCGTATCGTCGCTTCTTGATGAACTTCGCCGCGAACTCTTCGCCGGTCGCTTTTTTCACCACCTTTCGCACCACGGCAAATTGTCCGCTGTAAAAAATCGGTGAACATTAGCATAAGTGGTGACAGGCGCGCTGTCACTCATCGCATTGAAACCCGCGTACAGAGGGCAGACACTGACCGACGCGCGGGTCGTGTTCGAATATTCATGAGCGACAGCCGAGTGGCAAAAATGCGACAAAGGCCCGCGGACCGCGCAGCCGCCCGCAGCACTCACCTGCCGAGCTCATCGCCCACGTCGAACACACTGTCGAACGGGGTCTCGTTGAATTTGATCTGCGGTTCCTCTTGGCCGAGGCTTTGATGCCGGCGTAGCTCGTCCCGCATCGGTCATCAATTTCGTGAGGATGTAAGAAATCCGTCTCCTAGTCACAACAAAACTGAGCTCTCTCTGGAAAAATGCGGGTTACAGCCGGACGGGCAGCAATGAATCAACTATGGGGCTTTAAAGTGAAACGAGAGTCACAAAGGGGACAATAGCACGGACACATGCGGACGGAGCGAACGTCGGAATGCCTGGCAACTGCCCGGAGACTGGGGACGTTTCGCACGGATGTGACTATAAATGAACGGAGCAATTCAGTTGAAATGAATGGGTTGATGGATAAGCACGCAAAGTCGGGAGGAATTCTGGAAGAGGATGAAAATGTCCCGGAGGGGATGAAAGTGTCCCCGAAAAATGATATTAAAAAAGTAGAAAAGCCCTGGATGGGAGCCAAGCACCCTGATATGAACGCATGTGAGTTTCTGTGGACGGAAAATGTCTAGGAAAATGCTTGAAAACCCCAAGAGAACGAGAAAACGACATTTGTCATGAATAGCGAACGAAATGACGAAAAAAGACAGAAAGGAAAAGGACAACTAAAATCGAACGAAGACATCAATCACAACTTGGCTTCGGCTGTGAGAAACTCGTTACCAAAGACAATTCCCAGACGATTTTAATTGTCATGAAACTTACCATGGAAACATGACAAGCAACTGCAATTCATGGGCAATCGACTGGAAATTATGATGGAAATTACGTACGATTACGAGTAAGTTGTAAACAACTCGGTGTTTGTTACAGTTCGTAGAGGCTACAATAACCCAAACAGGAATACAAGAGAGGTGAAGCCGAAAAAGGAAGAAATTAAAAAATCAAGGATGAATGTTGCCATAAAACGATGAATGATGAGGAAATATTATGAGGGGATTCGAGAAAGCAAGAAATTTCAGAAAATAAGAAATTCTCTTTGATGAAAAAGTATAAAAACTCTGCACACATCTGTCAGGAGAACAATGAAGGCACTTGCTCGGCTTTACAACTTCACAAAGAGGAGTAGTAGAATTTTTTGTAGAAACAGATAAGCAAATCAAAGTGCATTTTCTCTTTAGAACGAGCGCCCGGGACTAAATCGATTCCAATTTGCGATTATGTAAATTTTATGTATATACGTATGTTCACATGACTTCAATTCACAACTCGGTGAAAACGAAGAGGAAGGAAACTGCTCCATAAAATTGTGGATCGGTCGAGGAGGTAATAGAAATACGGGGTGATGCGTTTCCGTGCATTTTAGGCAACAGATCCGTGCACTGATCCGACGAGTGTAGGATCAAAGGCGAGAAGTTTATTAAATAAAATGAAAGTCAGTAAATGAATCCGCATGATGATAAGGTATTCCGATGGTATGGATTTTTCCAGGTTTCCATAAAATTTTCCCACCAATCTTATAAGTAGGGAAACACCAATTTTGTGAGCAGGGGAACATTTTTAGGATTGTTCGTTAAGATCGGTGATTGTAAAGGGGGGGAGGGCATGTGTCGGCTGTATTCTTTTCCACAGAATTAGTACTCCATTTCGTAGGCTTGAAATTCAAGTAATTCAATAACTTTGGGAGAAATTTCAAGAAAATTCTCACAGGGCATCAACAGCGCTTCCGAATCGCACAGAACACAAACTTAAGAGATCCCAGCTCGGCGGAGAAAACTGCAACTAAAAAAACACAAGGAGCAATGCTAACACTTAATGGTCCCCTGATTTATAAGTCGTTAGTTGTACTCAAAAACAAAAATGAATTTGAAAAAAAGTAGAAGCGAAGCATAACGTTCCGACAAGCTCACAGTATAGACTAAGGTTGAGTTCAATGTAATCTTGTGATTTTGAATATTGATGTTGCGAGATCCAGAATTTCTGGATCACAGAGGTTTTGCAGAAAATTCTGAATTTCTGGATCACAGAGGTTCTGCAGAAAATTCTGAATTATAGTAACATCACGAACAATGAGATGAGCTTAGAAAAAATTAGAAAAATAGAGGCAGAACGAATTTTGACAAAAAAAAACTCATATAAGGCGATTATCGAAAACAAAAAACTGTGTTTGCAATAACTACGTTAGTGACCATGATAAAGTATAGTAAGTACCGTAATTACAGTAGATATATAGACCGGTATACGTTAATAACACGGTTTTAGTCGTTCATTATGTGCATCTCGAATGCGAATAAATAAATGAATAAATATCAAACATTTCGTCACGCTTCAACTAAACGCACGTACATGGGTACCGTTCAGAAATATCAGGGGGGTTCGCAACCACAATTCTTGTTTACTTATTAGTTTATGTGCGAAAGACTCATAAAAAAGAGAAATAGTTAATTACAATAAGAAATCGCAGTCCGTTTGTAAACATTGTAGAAAGAAGAAGAGCAAAGCACTTAAAGCTGCTCTAGACGTTCTGAGAAAAGTGGGGAATTTCCCAACAAAATAGCGACTCTACATCAAGAAAGCAATATTTGATCTACCACTCTATATCCAGAAACGAATAATTGATCTACCAGAGTCGAAACCCATGGCATGAACGCATCAATGAGGTAACCCGGAGTAAAAGTAGTCGTACTGACGTCCATATTAACAATGGGCAAATTTACAGGGTGTCAGCACGTTTACCCTGGGTAATCTCAATGCTGCATGCGGCCCGAGAATGATCATAGAGGATGTGAGGACTGTGCTGGAGCAGCATGTCAGAGAGCTCTTGAGGAAACGAGAAGGATGCGGCATATTGCGAGTTTACATTCAACTGGATCCTCCCAGTTCACGGCATCGCAACGTCGTGACAAGGAGCGCGTATCCCGAGATTTTAATTCAGTGAAGAGTGCGCAAAACCGGAATCGCCGCAGCGGATCGCGGCGGCGAGCGCGGCTGCGGCGGCGGCGGCGGCGGCAAGCGGTTATGAGGAGGCTGCGAGGCTGGCGAGGAGTGTTTTGTGACTACGTTGTAGTGACTGCGTCAGTCAGCCAGCAGCCAACTCACATGTGCTGCCGCAGCCCTATGCAGCAGATAAACACTTCGTGTGGATCGCCTTCCTCACACTATATGATGTGCTATTAGTGACAGACACGGACGATTCCACACGACAACGAGAAGAAGTAGGCTGAACACCGAGCGGGTACGAGGTAGCGGTCCCGAAAAAAGTAAAGTAAAGTACTGCTCAGGTCAGCAAACCGCACTAACTTGAAAAGTTATAATTTGGTAATAGGCACATTTCATAGAAACAGGTACTGTTCTATGGTGGAAGCAGATCGGAGAAGGGTAGGGGTATGAAGAAAAAAATTGGGATATTCCCCCTTGGGAGCGGAGGCGGCTGCCAAATCAGAACTACAGCTCACAAAAAAGAGGAAATGAAAGCGAATTAACATAGTTTTACAACCTCTTTCTAAAGCAATACCTGAAAAATCTGGAGACCACTTCAACGGTGGACATGCTCGCTTGCCCGCTCCTGTCGCTTCAGTACTGCCAATTCGGAATTAATTTCAAAAAATTAAAATTTAAGCGGTTAAAATTAAAGAAAACTAAGTAAACAGTGTCTGTGGGGTGTGGGTCACGATGAGGCGAAACGGGGCGGGTCATGTTTCTGTCATTGGCCCATTTGTAGATAACCCAACCACAGAAGCTCGATCCGCCCCTTCTTGCCTCATCATGACCCACACCCAAGTCTGTATCCATTATTTAGCTGTGGTAGAAAATTCCCATGGTTGCATGACCAGGGCAGATTCTTTAATCCATCCAGAATTTACCCATCTACCTTACCCATTTGTGCTCAACCTATGGCGCAAATGTGGCGTGCTAGTGAAAAGCTACACGCATTGAAGAACAACCGGAGAGTGAGACCTCACAAAGCGGTAAAGATGGCAGGACCCCGTGTCCAGTGTGAATAATGGTTTGTCCTGTTGGATAAACTCACTCTGCCAGATATCTTGCTTTGATTTGGATATACAGAGTGGTCCACATGAAGTGTGACGGGCTAAAGAAAATCAATTTTTGGACGTTTTTACTCCTTTTTTGTAGTTTTTCACTGTGTTATTTGTTTCTGCCGTGTTTTTTAGCCCTATAGGAACTAGTCTCGTCCTCTGTTTTTCGAAAAAGATGGTATCGCTTGCGGATCACACTGCATTAGTCGCCATGCACAAACGCGGGTCGTCAGTTTCCGAGATTTCGAAGACGCTCAAACTACACCGAGAGCAAGCATATCGGGTCAGAAGCCGTCTCGGAGAAACTGGAGGGATTGAAAGTCGTCCGAGAGAGACCTGATCGAACTGCAAGGACCCCTGCCTTTCGAAATGCCGTCAAAAGCAAACTGAGCCGAAATCCTGAAAGAAGCATTAGACAGCTGGCCAAGAATCACAAAATAAGCCTTTCAACCACGCGAAGACTGATCAGAGATGATCTCGAGTTGTATCTTACAAATTCGCCAAAGGACAACGCCTCAGAGACGAAATGAAGGCCTCCAGATTAGAAAAATGCAGAAAGGTGATGACCCTTGCGCGTGGTGACAAGCTCGGCCGAATTCACTTCACGGACGAGAAGATGTTCACTCGGGAATGCGCAGAATCAGCGGGAACTTTTGTCGAAGGAATCTCCAAGAGCCGTCAAGATTGAAAAAACTCTTTTCTGACAATCCGTGATGGTGTGGGGTGGAATCTAGGATTTGGGCAAGGATAAGCTGGTTTTTGTCAAAAAAGGAGTTGAAACTTATGTCGAACTTCATTTGAAACAGATCCTGGAGTATAAGGGGATTCATTTGACCGAATAGAATGTTATGGATATCGAGTGGGCCTTCCATCGAGACTGTCGCGCCGTGCGCGACTCTGTCCCTTGCGGCCGGGTCCCGCCGCGCGCATTGGAGTACTGTGGTTCCCACGCCTGCTCGCGTGCGGACGGCGCGGCGCGGCCGATTTTCGAAATCAGTCGTCGCTGTGCTGTCACGCCGGACGGTTGGTTCCACTAGTGCTCTCGCGTCGTGTCGTTCGTGTTCTTGTCGTCGCGTATACCAGTACCAGGNTCTTCCAAACACCTTAGGTAGGTCCTTGTACGCGCATCAGCTTAGGTTTTGGTTCAGGCACATTAGCGCTAGGGTTTGGCTTGCGCGGGTAAGAGTTCATGTGCGAGGGTCACGACTGGAGTTATTGCATCCCCCATGTAGAGGACCGAACCGGCGCTACCATTGGGACTGGTGGCAGCAGTTCTGGTGGTATAATCCTCATAGCGGGGTGGCACCGGCGCTCCTGCGCGCACGCATTCGGGGATGTAGGCTCCTTAAGCGCCTTGCGATTGCTGCAGTCTGTGGATGGGAAGGCGGCCGCACGGAGCTGGTCAGCAGAAGAGTTGGATTTACTGCTGACGCAGCGTTGCTGAGTTGGAATCAAGCGCTCGCGAGCACGTCAACTGGCTCATACAGGCTGCACATTCGCACGCGCCGGACTGTTGATCTACCTATGGCTCTTAAACGCGCAACAACCTCGCTCTGGTACTCTTGTGTCTGGCCTTAATCTCCGGGGGTGTTAGTTTGTCCTCATAGTACTTACTTGGGTAGCGCTACGGTTCCACATCTAGGTTCACGCTTCTATCTTTCTGTCTACCTTACTGGCCACTACCATCGCGGCAGTTCCTGCCCTCCCCACTACGTCGTTTATCGCTCGTAGGGTTATGTCGCGCATAAACTACTACCAGTCACATAAGCGTAGGTACCGTTGTAGGACAGAGGCCTATGTTCTGCACGGTAAAATCACACGTCATCATCATACGTTGGTTGAATCAGTCCCATCAGTGAAGTCAGCTACCAGTGGATTAGAGAAGGTAAGTTTGCTTGCCAACTACCATCTTTACGGCTACCATCGACTCGGAGGATACCATTTCCATACCATCTGGAAGGCAATTGCTGCACCTGAGGCTCTCCGACGGATCAGCACTCGGACACCTTTAACACCTTATGACGACGCGACGAGGATACCACTCTTTACATCGTGGACGACCGAACTCGTCGAAACTACCAGTCTTTTCGGCACGATCGGCAGTATTCCAGTTCCAGTTGGACAGCGACGACGTGGAAGCCCAGGTTACCATCAGGATTGCGTCCTTCGACTACCCTATTCTGCAAGGAGAAGGAGTTTTGGACAGCTTCCGCCTGGAGGAAGATCGTTCTTCCACGAAATACCAGTTTCTTCATCCTACCAGTGTGATTCTCCGTAGATCAGCGTGATCGTTGCTCTTCGGAAAATCATTACCATTCATGGACATCGACTGTGGACGTCATACCAGCAGAACAACTACCATGGCCGATAAGGCTGTTGTAGGCACCTCTACCATCTGCAGTTCATTCATTTTCCTTGTTTAGGAGATGGAAATCCGCCCGTTTGCCCGCTTCAGCTGTCTCCCAAGGATTGCTCTGCGTGGTCTAGCGTGCAATCTGCAGTTCGATGGTGCAAGGATGCGTTAACATCGCTATCGCTCGTGAGACTCATCCGCAGGGATCCTGGAAGTCGAAAGAGTTCAGGTAAGTTTGAAGTCGTTGGAAGTCCTTGAAGGTTTTGATGAGTTTGTTTTTCGAGTTTAGTGGTGTTTTTCGTATCCTTTGCTTTTCCTTTAGTTCCGATTTCGTTTAGCTTTGTGCCGTGTGAGCTCTTTCTTGCTGTTGCTTTTGTTCTACCAGTTGTAGTAGCCTTGGGTTCCACTCAGGATTTCCCGCAGAGATCGTCTTGTGGCAGAAGACTTTCACGCTGCAGGATTTCCCGCAGGAAGCGTCTTGTGGCAGAAGACGTTCACGCTACTCCTCCTTGTTGGACGATCGCCGCAGTTTACCATCTGGAACACGCTCATTCGGCANCACGTTTCTACCTTTCCGTCTACCTCACTGGCCACTACCATCGCGGCAGTTCTTGCCCTCCCCACTACGTCGTTTATCACTCGTAGGGTTATGTCGCGCATAAACTACTACCAGTCACATACGCGTAGGTACCGTCGCAGGGCATTCGGCCGATGTTCTGCACGGTAGAATCACACGTCATCATCATACGTAGGTTGAATCAGTCTCATCGGTGAAGTCAGCTACCAGTGGATTAGAGAAGGTAAGTTTGCGGGCCAACTACCATCTTTACGGCTACCACCGACCCGGAGGATACCAGTTTCCACACTATCTGGAAGTCAGTTGCTGCACCTGAGGCTCTGCGACGGATCAGCACTCGGACACCCTTTAGCACCTTATAACGACGTGACGAGGATACCACTCTTCACATCGTGGACGACCGGACTCGTCGAAACTACCAGTCCTTTCGACACGATCGGCAGGGTTCCAGTTCCAGTTGGACAGCGACGACGTGGAAGCCCAGATTACCATCAGGATTGCGTCCTTCGGCTACCCTCCTCTGCAAGGAGAAGGAGTTCTTGGGCAGCTTCCGCCTGGAGAAAGATCGTTCTTCCACGGAATACCAGTTTCTTCATCCTACCAGTGTGATTCTCCGTAGATCAGCGCGATCGTTGCTCTTCGGAAAATCATTACCATTCATGGACATCGACTGTGGACGTCATACCAGCAGAACAACTACCATGGCCGATAAGGCTGTTGTAGGCACCTCTACCATCTGCAGTTCATTCATTTTCCTTGTTTAGGAGATGGAAATCCGCCCGTTTGCCCGCTTCAGCTGTCGCCCAAGGATTGGTCTGCGTGGTCTAGCGTGCAATCTGCAGTTCGATGGTGCAAGGGTGCGTCAACACCGCTATCGCTCGTGGAACTCATCCGCAGGGATCCTGGAATTCGAAGGAGTTCAGGTAAGTTCGAAGTCGTTAGTAGTCCTTGAAGGTCTTGATGAGTTTTCAGAGTTTTTTTGAGTTTGGTGGTGTTTTTTCGCATCCTTGTGGGTTTCCTTTAGTTCCGATTTCATTTAGCTTTGTGTCGTTTGAGCCTTTTCTTGCTGTTGCTTTTGTTCTACCAGTTGTAGTAGCCGTGGGTTCCACGCAGGATTTCCCGCAGAGATCGTCTTGTGGCAGAAGACTTTCACGCTGCAGGATTTCCCGCAGGAAACGTCTTGTGGCAGAAGACGTTCACGCTACTCCTCCTTGTTGGACGATCGCCGCAGTTTACCATCTGGAACACGCTCATTCGGCAGGAATACCATTAGCTTCGACGTCGGAACCTCCTACCATTCTGTAGCTACGGACTTGCTCCCATCGCCTCCACCATCCTGGCTATCGACATTCCGTGCTACTTCTACCATTCCTTTTCAAATACCAGTTAAGCTGACCGGCATTTGGAACATCGTCATCTTTCTTAAAGGCATTTCAGCTTAGGAACATGGGGTCAGTTCCTCCGTTTGACGGTGGGGAAAACGGATTCACGCTGGAATACCTTCTCTTAGGCGGACTAATTCGTTGTACTGGTTTTTGGTGTTTCCCAGGACATCGGTTAGTCGTCGATACCATCCTCTCCGTGCCGGAATGCTACCAGCCATCTGAATACCAGTCCTATGAGGCACAATGTGCCCAAACACCAGTTCTTCTTTAAACTGACCGGCATCAGGAACATCGTCATCTCCCTCGAAGGCATTTCAGTTTGGGAACATCGTCGTGGATCAGCTCTTCCTTTTCGATGCTGCGAGGAAAGCGGATCCATGCTGAGATACCTTCTACCATTTTTAGGCGGACTAATTCGCTGTACTGGTTCTTTGATGACTCTCCAGGACATCGTTTAGCCGTTTATATCATCTTCCTCGTGCCGGAACAACACCAGCTACCATCCTGAATACCAGTCCTTTGAGGCACAGTAAGATCCTAAATACCAGTTCTTCTTTGTTGCAGGGCTTGATCGACCTGGTGTATTCACAGGAGACTGTGGCCAGCGGTGATCTAAGGCATTGCGACGAGCCGACCTCCATTCTGTTACTATGGGCAGCCAGACCGGTACCTTTTTGCAATTTCTACAGGATGCAGGTAAGTTTCCTTGTTTTCTTGTATAATTTGCGGTTGATACCCCCTTTTTTGGTTTGTGCTGTTCCATTTCCCCGTTTTTTCTCCCTTTAGCCCGTTTCTCTCCTTTCCTTTACTCCTAGCTTCTCCTCTCCAGTAGTAGTTGGGCATGTTTCTTCTAGGTTTCGGTGCCCGTAATTTCCTTCTATCGCCTTTCCTATCGTAGCTAGTGCATGCCGTCCTTCCTCTTTCCTTTCGTCGGTCGTAGTGCGTGTTCTCCTCTTCTTCGGTTCCTTAGTCCATCTTTCCCTCCCTTACATCGTAGTTAGCCTGTCCTCTGTCTGTCTGTCCGTAGTGCATGCTTGCTCCTAGTAGTTTCTCCCGTCCCTTTCCAATATTCTCTCTTTCCTTTTACCCCGTTTAATCCCTCTTTCTTCTTTCTCTTAGCTTCTCCTGTCTAGTTGTAGTTGTGCATGTTTTCTTGTATGTTTTGGTCCCCGTAGTTCCCGCTCTTTCTTTTCCTTTCGTAGCTAGTGCATGCCCTTGTTCCTCTTTCCTTTCTCCTGTCGTAGTGCATGTCCTCTTCTGCTTGGTTCTGTTAGTTACTCCCTTTCTCCTTTACATCGTAGTTAGTTTGTCCTTTTCTGTCGTAGTTGGTCTGTTCCTTTTCGTCTGTCGTAGTGCATGCTCTCCTCTGTTCGGTCCCGTTAGTTCTTCTTTCTTTTCCTTTATCGCAGTTAGTTTCCCCCTTTTTCAACCGTAGTTGTTTGTCCCTTTTTGCCTTCCGTAGTGCATGCTCTGCTCCTATCATTGGTCCTAGTAGTTTTTCCTGTTACCTCCATCATTTTCTTTCTTTCCTATTTCTTCTTACTTCCTTCCTTTCGTAGTTAGTCCAATGTAGTCTCTTCTGTCTAATCTGTCGCTCCCTTTCTCCTATTTTAGTGCATGCTGTTCCTCTATTACTGGTCCCGTTAGTTTCCCCTCTTTCCTTTAGTTTTTTCCTTCCTTCCTCCCGTCCTTTCGGTCTAGTTAGTCCGTCGTAGTATTTCTGTTTAGTTGTGTCGTTCCTTCCTCTGTCCTCTCCGTATGTCCTTCTCTTGGTAGTAGTGTACCTCTAATTTGTAGCCCTTTCTTATCTCCCTTTTCTCCTTTAGTTCTTTGTTTTTCCTCTGAATTTCCCTTCTATCATAGTTGTTCCTAATTTCCTGCCCCCTTTTTCTTTATCCCCCTACTTTTTCTCTTGTAGTCGCTCAATGTCGCCCCATGTCGCTCGTGCTCGCCTGACCCCGCTTTAAGTCGCTTGCCCTGCATACCAGTTTTTTACCCGTTTTGGCTCACTACTCTTTTATCTGCACCTACCAGTTCTCCTACCGCGTGGTTTAGTTCACAGTAATACCCTGGCTTCAGCCCTACCCTATACCAGTTACCATGTACCTTAGTGTAGTAGCTACACTGTCCAACTACCTTTACTTCTAACAGCTTTGAGGTTGGACTTTGGTGTCTCTCAAATTGAAACCTTTCATTCAGGCGACTGTCCCAGCTACCATCACTACGGTTCCACATGGATTTTCACGGAACATCTTTCTAGTGGGTATGTGCCAGCACCTGGGTAACGATACCACCATACCTCATCACGCCAATGGATGCAGGTAAGTTTGTAATGAGCCTTCATCATTTCTCTACCCCAGCTGCAACTGATTTACCTGTTCAACGAAGTACTGTGGTTTAGTTTAGTAATGTAGTTTATTTTTGAGTGTTTAGTTCTATCCTTTTTTCCTTTATTTTTCTGCTTTTATTCTTTTCTTGTTGCGAAGTCCTTTACAGTTGCAGCTATACCATATTAAATTTATACTACCAGTTACCATCACTGCTCCGACGTCCACGGCAGCTCAACATCTGGAATTCACCACCATCACAACTTTCAGATTTCTACCCAGATGCCCTGTCGCAGTCGTCGTTAGCAGGAAGCCACACGACGTCAACTACCAGCAACTACCATTTGTATGACCCCCTCACGTGGGATGGGGACAAAAACATCATACTCCTCTACGTTCGACAGTCGTCCTGCAACTACCTTTTTGGATTGGGACTTTCCACCCTTGGAAACATCTTGAGGATCAAGGAACATCAGATCCTCGAACTCACATTGGCCCGCTGTAGATAAATCATCATTACATCACATGTTTAGATACCAGTCAAGCCAATGTCGGTCGTTATGTTCCACCAATCCAGTGTAGCTGGAAGGTCAGATTGCAGTACGACCCATCCTTTGNNAGGAACATCGTCATCTCCCTCGAAGGCATTTCAGTTTGGGAACATCGTCGTGGATCAGCTCTTCCTTTTCGATGGTGCGAGGAAAGCGGATCCATGCTGGGATACCTTCTACCATTTTTAGGCGGACTAATTCGCTGTACTGGTTCTTTGATGACTCTCCAGGACATCGTTTAGCCGTTGATACCATCTTCCTCGTGCCGGAACAACACCAGCTACCATCCTGAATACCAGTCCTTTGAGGCACAGTAAGATCAACGTGCCTAAATACCAGTTCTTCTTTGTTGCAGGGCTTGATCGACCTGGTGTATTCACAGGAGACTGTGGCCAGCGGTGATCTAAGGCATTGCGACGAGCCGACCTCCATTCTGTTACTATGGGCAGCCAGACCGGTACCTTTTTGCAATTTCTACAGGATGCAGGTAAGTTTCCTTGTTTTCTTGTATAATGTGCGGTTGATACCCCTTTTTTGGTTTGTGCTGTTCCATTTCCCCGTTTTTTCTCCCTTTAGCCCGTTTCTCTCCTTTCCTTTACTCCTAGCTTCTCCTCTCCAGTAGTAGTTGAGCATGTTTCTTCTAGGTTTCGGTGCCCGTAGTTTCCTTCTATCGCCTTTCCTATCGTAGCTAGTGCATGCCGTCCTTCCTCTTTCCTTTCGTCGGTCGTAGTGCGTGTTCTCCTCTTCTTCGGTTCCCTAGTCCATCCTTCCCTCCCTTACATCGTAGTTAGCCTGTCCTCTGTCTGTCTGTCCGTAGTGCATGCTTGCTCCTATTATTGGCCCTAGTAGTTTCTCCTGTCCCTTTCCATTATTCTTTCTCTTTCCTTTTACCCCGTTTAATCCCTCTTTCTTCTTTCTCTTAGCTTCTCCTGTCTAGTTGTAGTTGTGCATGTTTTCTTGTATGTTTTGGTCCCCGTAGTTCCCGCTCTTTCTTTTCCTTTCGTAGCTAGTGCATGCATTGTTTCTCTTTCCTTTCTCCTGTCGTAGTGCATGTCCTCTTCTGCTTGGTTCTGTTAGTTCTTCTTTCTTTCCCTTTATCGCAGTTAGTTTCCCCCTTTTTCAACCGTAGTTGTTTGTCCCTTTTTGCCTTCCGTAGTGCATGCTCTGCTCCTATCATTGGTCCTAGCACTCTTTCCTGTTACCTCCATCATTTTCTTTCCTTCCTATTTCTTCTTACTTCCTTCCTTTCGTAGTTAGTCCAATGTAGTCTTCTCTTCTGTCTAATCTGTCGCTCCCTTTCTCCTATTTTAGTGCATGCTGTTCCTCTATTACTGGTCCCGTTAGTTTCCCCTCTTTCCTTTAGTTTTTTCCTTCCTTCCTCCTGTCCTTTCGGTCTAGTTAGTCCGTCGTAGTATTTCTGTTTAGTTGTGTCGTCCCTTCCTCTGTCCTCTCCGTATGTCCTTCTCTTGGTAGTAGTGTACCTCTAATTTGTAGCCCTTTCTTATCTCCCTTTTCTCCTTTAGTTCTTTGTTTTTCCTCTGAATTTCCCTTCTATCATAGTTTTTCCTAATTTCCTGCCCCTTTTTCTTTATCCCCCTACTTTTTCTCTTGTAGTCGCTTAATGTCGCCCCATGTCGCTCGTGCTCGCCTGAACCCGCTTTAAGTCGCTTGCCCTGCATACCAGTTTTTACCCGTTTTGGCTCACTACTCTTTTATCTGCACCTACCAGTTCTCCTACCGCGTGGTTTAGTTCACAGTAATACCCTGGCTTCAGCCCTACCNACCCTATACCAGTTACCATGTACCTTGGTGTAGCAGCTACACTGTCCAACCATCTTTACTTATAACAGCTTTGAGGTTAGACCTTGCTGTTCCTTGAATTGAAACCTTTCATTCAGGCGACTGTCCCAGCTACCATCACTACGGTTTCACATGGATTCTTACGGAACATCTTTCTAGTGGGTATGTGCCAGCACCTGGGTAACGATACCACCATAAATCATCACGCCGATAGATGCAGGTAAGTTTGTAATGAGCCTTCATCATTTTCTAGCTGCAACTGATTTACCTGTTTAACGAAGTATTGTAGAATTAGTTTTAGTTTTGAGTGTTTAGTTTTATCCTTTATCTTTTTTCCTTTATTTTTCTTCCTTTTATTCTTTTCTTGTCGCGAAGTCTTCTACAGTTGCAGCTATACCACATTCAATTTGTTACCATTACCAGTTACCATTACTGCTCCGACGTCCACGGCAGCTTAACATCTGGAACTTACCACCATCACCACTTTCAGATTTTCCCCCAGATGCCTTGTCGCGTTCGTCTTCAGCAGGAAATCACACGATGTCAACTACCAGTAAGTACCATTTGTATGACCCCCTCACGTGGGATGGGGACAAAAACATCATACTCCCCTACGTTCGACAGTCGTCTTGCAACTACCTTTTTGGATTGGGACTTCCCACCCTTGGAAACATCTTGAGGATCAAGGAACATCAGATCCTCGAACTCACATTGGCCCGTTCTAGGTAATTCATCATTACATCTCATGTTTAGATACCAGCCGAGCCAATGTCGGTCGTTATGTTCCACCAATCCAGTGTAGCTGGAAGGTCAGATTGCAGTACGACCCATCCTTTGTGGGGTTTGGGATGAAAACATTATAACCCCCCACGTTTGGTTGTTATACCACTACCAGTTTTGGCTTGGGACTCTTCCACCCTTGTAAAACTTTGAGAGGATCAAGAAACACCAGATCCTCAACCTCACCCTGACCCGTCCTAGGTAAATCCTCTAACATCCTGTGCCTAGGCACGCGTCATGTCGGTTATTCTGTTCCAGCCAATCCACCATACGTGGGAATCATGTTGTTGTACGACCCTTGTTTCGTGGGGTTGGGACGGAAACATCATACCCCCCCCCCCACTTTCGGTATTTGCTTGACTACCATCTTTTGGCCCGGGACTTACCCGCCTTGGGAAACTGCTCGAGGACCAAGAAACATCGGTTCCTCAACCTCGCCATGACCCACACTAGGTAAATTTCATCAATCCATGTGTTCAGGTCGTGTCGAGCCGCGGTTTGCCACCACATCCGAGCCACCACCACTGTCGAGCCGCTGAATGTCGTTCACCATCGATCCGTTGAACCTCAACGTCATCACTTCACGTCATGTCGTTGTCATTCGACGTACTCGATCGTTCAACGCCATCCAACGCTACTCGACCAACATCATGAAATCTCCAGTCAAGCAAGTCGTGCAATTCCATTTTCTTCCATCGTTCGTCTTCAGTCGCCAGCTTCTACCATTGTTTACCAGTGATACTTACGAGCAGGAGACCCTTGCCTCCGGGCAAACCCTACGCCGCACTGTAGGTTACCCGTAGGTAAGTATGTGCGACGTCTAGTTGACTCGTAGGTATTGTGTTCACTCCTGTATATACCAGCTAACTCGTAAGTTAATGTTTTCTGCGAGCGGTCGACCTGCAAGTAGCTCTGCTACATACCAGTGTTACCACCAGTCATACTTCCGGCGACACAAATTTTTTCGACGCCCCCCAGTGTCGCGCCGTGCGCGACTCTGCCCCTTGCGGCCGGGTCCCGCCGCGCGCATTGGAGTACTGTGGTTCCCACGCCTGCTCGCGTGCGGACGGCGCGGCGCGGCCGATTTTCGAAATCAGTCGCTGCTGTGCTGTCACGCCGGACGGTTGGTTCCACCAGTGCTCTCGCGTCGTTCTCGTTCGTGTTGATTGTCGTCGTGTATACCAGTACCAGGAGCCGCAGGTCCTCCTCCGGCATACCACGCCGTGCTCCGTGAGCAATACCAGTTCCCTTCTACCATTATGTAAGCTGGCCCAATACCATTACCACTGTACCAGTTATTGATCGCCTCGTATTGATTGATGTCGTGTGTTTCGTACCATTAAACCATACCAGTTATTGTGTTCTGTTGTGTATGTAGTATGTTGCATCATCTCCTTACCAGTACATAATCACCATGTGGGCGGGGCCGGGGTTGGGGGCGCAGCGTAGGGACCTTGTGAGGGAGACGGGAAGACGGGAAGCGGGATCCTAGGTTTCCGGCCGGGTACGTCTGTGGGGATAGGCCGCCGTTAGGTAAGTAGGAAGCGCACTCTCCACGGACGCGGCCAGTCGTGCTCGGGGTCTAACCCAAGCCACTGAACCGCCGACGGACCCTGGGGCACGACAAAAACGATGGAAACTTCATCAGTGCTACTCTCTTTTAGATCAATCTTTCCATTCATACCTGTTTTGCTCCATGTTCTTTTGAGGAGGATTCTGCTCGTTTAATTTTAGTGTTGACTTCACAATGTGTTGAAAGCTACTCGTTGAAGGCTTTAAACGTGGTGGAGGCTTTGAACCACAAAGCCGCCAAAGTCATTGATTTTCTAAACCCTAAGGTCATAGTTATTTCGCCTAGCTTCAAAAAATCGCTTGGAAGCCAGAAAAGTGCCCCCGCCCCAAGCAAGCAGACGATAACGTTTGTATGTTATGTAATGGTGTTCATGATGTATTAACACTCCAGAAAGACTTTTTTGTAAAGCCCATCCTACAACGAAAAGGAGCAAAAAGTTTTAAGCAAAAAGAGTCATTTCTTCAGCTAGCGCTCCTAGCAAGCAGTCCTTCCACGGAAGACCGACATTTCCTCAATAAATGGCTTATCGTATGATAATTCAGTATGTATAACAGTCGGAAGAAAGGGTTTGCACTTATTGACTCCTTAACCAAAAGAGTATGTACATAGCTTGCAGCCCTTTTTTCGTTGGAGATATTTCTGCATTTTTGCGAAGGATTTGCTGCATTTCCGCAAATATTCCTAAGGAAATACCAGAAAATCTTTTATTAAAAGTATATTTAATAATAATATAGAATGACTCATTCACGTTTTACCCACCTTTGCTCACAGTTTCTTCTACATGTGTAATGCAACAACTATTTGACTATTTTCTATTTATTTATTTTTATTTTTCTATTTATTCATTATTGCCTATTATATTTTCTAGCTAAACCACAATATACAAGAAATGAACAGTTTTCGAGCAGTTGCACTCCAGTGAAAGTGCATCATCATATGTAGTAGGGGAATGTCAGTGACGGAAGCATGGCCTCCTCTCCGAGAATTCGAAAAAACGCTTTCGTGCGTACCTCTTACAAGCCCGACTATTACGTAGTGCTTTGACACAGGTGGTCACCACCATAAAAAAGAAGGTGCGGTCAGCGAATTCACCACGATATGGCCAGGCTGATTTTCAGTGCTCTTGCCGTAATCTCTCTGTTTCCTGCATCATGCAGAGGTAATCGTCGTTCTACATGAAAATTCATATCATTTGTTTTTTTATTACAGTTTGTATTTCATTCTGTCCTATCAACTCCTATGACTGAAAAGTCGAGCCGCTGTTGTAGGAGCAAAGGCATTCTGCGCCGGTGGGTTCATAGACAAGGTGACAATCGACAGGGATATTCTCGCAACCGTGAATGCTCGACGGCAGGCCTTGATTACAGGCCAGCAACGAAATGGACGAACCGGTACGAAGTTGCCACCAGCGAAGGGCATGACCAATGTGGTTAGTTATTTACTTTACATACGTGATGGATTACATCATCTTTCAAAAGACTGGAGGCGAAAACAATTTCACAGAATATTTGGGAGCAGAAACAGAGAACGGATTGAAGATCAGCGTTTTAAACCTCATATCAAGAGGAATGAGACTTCATATCCGAAATACCACAGACATATGTATAATATCCTTCCATTGTCGGAACGCAGAAAACCATCTTCTTGCAGTTGGAGAATTCGCGAAGTTTTCGTTTTGTCGAGCCAATTATGGCAGCGGGATTGCTCGGCGGTATTCGCGAAGAGGCTGCTGGGAAGGTTCGACAGCTGGTATAGTAAACATGCTTGGAAACTATGTCATCACCACTACATTCGAGCAAGATGCAAAGCTGAACATTTTTATGTTCCGTCTTTACTCCACTGTAGCATGAATCTGAAAACGTAGGTCGAAAATGATTAGTGAGGTAACATGCTTGTGGAAAGGAATTCACGTGGGTTGCGAAATGGAGATAGCATTGAATCAACTCTGAAGAAGGTTTGCAATCGCACTATGTAGCTTTCGTAAAGTATGCTGAGACGGTTCACCGTAGCTTACATCAGACTGCTATCTTTCCTCTCAAATTCCCCTACGTATATATTTTTTCTCCTGATCACAAACAAAACCTTAATATTTATCATAATTTCTCATGTTCTCTACACCGTATTTTTGACGCTATTACCAAGGTTTCAGATCTTAAATTTTTTTTACGAAATTCTGAATGTGACGGATCAACATACACGGCGCACAACTCAAGAAATAGCTGGGATGGTAGTAAACCTCTTGAAACGACGACGAAACGATGAGTCATAGGTCGTAGTTAGCTGTCAGCTTTGTTTTGCAACCGTGAACAAGCTACGAGCTAAGTGACAACCTTGATCCTAGGATGATGAGGCGTTAGCAAGACCTTCTACCCATCAGGGTCTTCGAACCCTCAAACAACAAATAGTTGTCCTCAGAGTGTGCACGGTGTATATGTGTGTGTGTGCCATATATGGTATATATACATATGTGTTGTATGTATGTACAGTGGCGGCCACAAATTAAGCACGCTGCCAATTATAGGCGATCATCTGATGAAAATTTAAAATCCGTATCTCAGGGTTGGAACGAGCTATCAGGACAATATTTGAGGTTGTCTTGCTTCAACTTTGTTGCTCCGAGAAATGCGTCTGGTTGGAATTGCTTGCATTCTACGCATTTAGAGCTCAAAATGCGGTGCTTTCGGAAATATTTCCGTTTTTTTCCTAGATTACTTTCATGAATCTGGGTAAAATTTGGTTTTATTATCGATATAAATGCGTGTTTTGCTATAGGAGTTTCGATGAGCAGTTTCTCGCCTGAGGGAAGAATAAAAATTGTCAACAGCGGTGAAAAAATGCTGGAAAAATGATTCACGATGATTCCAAAGATAAACCATGCATTTTCAGCCGCAGTTTTTTTCCGATTTGTGTTGCTAACGGGTAACCAGATACTTACAGGAAAATTCCGAGGCTTGTTTTACTAGCAAGATTCATTAAAATGAAATTTTCGACGAAATTAACGGCTTGTTCCTCTCTCTTGCTTCAGCCGGTTCGTAGAGCCCGGTAATAGCATTTACAAGGAGCCGTTGTCGGGAAACATGCTAAATCTGAATCACAGCTCCGTTTCCTTCCATAGCGAGATTCAGAAATTTCACACAGAATTTAGGAGAACCGGCGAAATTGAACATTTATTTTTTTAATTCAGTTTGAACCGACTCTGTGCCCGTTGTTAGCAACAGGAAGGAAGCCCCCATAGTGCCTCAACACATTTCTCGAACTTGGTTTCGATTGCTATTGTATGGCCGAGAAATGCAAGAATATTTTGTCGTCCAAAATTTTGGGTGTGCTAAATATGTGACCGCCACTGTATGTGGTATATGTGCTATATCATCATAATATATAATAAAGCGTCATACTACATATATAATAAAGCGCTAGCCGAGTGTTGCGAAACTGTCTTTTTGTCGCCGGGTGACTCATCACCTAAGGGGACCGAGGGAGTGCTGGTTTTTGTTTATTCTACAATAGAATTTTTGATGTTAGACATAATAGTTCACAGGAAGTGGAGAGGAGGAGGTTGAGGAAGGTTCTCCTCACCCATTATGAAAAGAATCCCACAATCTATGGGAAATTGAAACGCGTAGGTGATGTATTTATGCGTTTCATTGCTAAATCTAAATTGCTGAAAACTTTGAAGTCAAGGTGGAAGGAATGGACTGACCAAGACTTAGAAACTCTTAATCGTTCAGGTTTTTCATAAGTTCTTCTCAAGGAAGCATCTCCTCGCATGCAACACCAATCAAGATCGATCAAAAAAACTCAAAAAAAAAAACTAAAAGCACGCTGTTTAAACCCGGACAGCGTTCTAATCCGTTCAACAACCACACAGTGAGGGTGTAACTTTGCTAAATCTCCTTCCTGAGTCTCATGAAATCTGTAGTTGTTCTCCTGAGCAACTATGTATGCAGAAATTCACAGCGATATTGAGAAAGAACACATATTTGAGGGTCATTCAACAGGACGAGGATGGAACAATCGTTGGGTGCAGAACGTTGGCATGCCATGAACAAAACTCCAAAAAGATTCATGATGATCGGAAGGGTGGAACGTCGATCAGCTGGATGTGTCCGGAATTGCGCCTTCACCGGAAAGAAGCCAGTGTATGCTCATTGGCTACAACGATGAACTCGAACAATGAGCAAAAAGTCCTCTCGAGGACTTTTTCATGAAACGACGAGGTCACTGTCTGCGTCTCGCGCGCTGCACGCTATTTCCCTCCTCGTGTCGTCGTTTCGTACTGGCAGCAAGGTCGGCGTGACAGAGAACTCACAGTTTGGTTTTGAACTGTGAGTTTACCTGTAAGAGTGGTCCCGGTTTCGTCCTGGTAGTCATCCACCATACTTACAGAATCCAAATTCCACACAATAAAGCTTACATTACCAACCCCGGAGATCATCGTTAGGCGGGAGTTAGCTGTCAGTTAACGTTAATCATTAAGTGACAGTTTCGGTAGGTTTACTACCACCCCTGATTCATAGCCATTGTAGCGTTGGAGCTGTGAGCTTGAACGGATTGCTAATGGCGTTCTGGGCGGAGGCTGTTTGTCTCAACCAAGGTTTAATCGGCAAGGATTGGCAGACTTCTTCTACAGGTACGTTTAATAAGAGCCATTTCGATTATATTCATCAAGAGCGGAGCTTTTGTCGCTTTTGTGCTTGTTGATGTAGGTCAATGGGCTTACCATGACGAGAAGGTGCAATGTGTTGCTGTCTAGAACATGCGAAACTAGGCAGTGCTCTGCCTTTAAGCAAAAGGAATAAAGAGATTTGTTGACATCATCTACTGCATCATTGCCAAGCCATTTCCCTGACGAATGTGTGCTAGGAGCGCAGCTTGAGCAGCGTCATATATTGCGTACAAAACCTGACAGCATCCCCTTTTTGTTGCTGCAATTCTACCCTCGGTTCCTGTTCACGTTCACGTCTTTCTAGCAGCAGCTGCTGAAGGATAGCAGCAACTGAGTGGGGGGGGGGTGGCAGCAACTGCGAGGTGATGCTTTGGAATCGCTGGTTTAAAACGTCGTGTAAATTCAGCGAATATGGTCCCGAGTACAATTATTGGGCGGGAAAGGTGCTCGAGAATGCTTTAAACGCTTATCTGCTTCAAATCGATCTTTACCGTCTCGACGTTCCTAGCGGTGCTACAAAAGTCAGTTACAATGGCAACGAGCAGTTACGGACTTATGCCAACGTAAGTTAAAATTTGAGGATGATTTATTAGGTTGTTGCAAAAGCGATGTCGGATTTTCAAACCGCAAAGGTTGGAATAATGCTTTGGAATGTGAAACGATGCTTCCGCCATATATTTTGTACTTGTTCCAAAGCACATTTCTTCCGCTTTCTGAATGTTCATTTTTATTCAGATCTACCCACTTTTTTGTGGTTTTCGAGGGCGAATCAAAATGTACCCGTTCACTAAAATTCGTCCCAAACTGGTTCGTGGATTTGAGTTCGATAGTTGAAGACCTATGCAGGAGGGGATGCTCAACAAAGTGGTAGCTCACTGCTGGACCAAGTCATTTAGTATTGGAGACACACGCCTCAGAGTTATGGACTAAAATTCGACAACGTCGACGCCGTTTTGAAAGCACTGGTGAAAGCTATCACAAGGAGTCCTGTTCAGTATCTCGAAGGTGATCTTGGGGCTCATTATTCTATTATTGTTAGCGCCATCGTATTAAAGAGCATGATACAAAAACTGGACGAGTGGTGTAATTTCGATTTATCCTTTAGTATTTCATGGTAGTCAATAAATCAAATTTTAGTATTTGAGAAGAAAAAAAGAGAAAAACAACGGCGTAACTTCTGTTTCGTACTATACCCTTATACTGAAGTTAGACTGAAAGCAAGGGAAGCCCTAAGCTAGAAAAGACAAGATAAAAATGAAAGAAAGAACTCACCAATCCATCGCGTTGGCTCGTAGGGGTCCACCGGTTAGAATAGAATATTAGCAAAATATGAACTAGATATCTCAAACTTGAGTAATTAAACCTAAATAAGCCTAAAAAGTTAGTAATTAGCTCAAGACCACACTTTGCAACCCAGACGCTTTGGAAGTACATAGATGCAAGCGAAGATTGTAACTCTTCCTCATTCGCCTTACTCAGTGAACTGTTCCCTCACAGATGGCCGCAAATTCAAGCGGTGGGACATATCCCTGAAAGGAAGAGTAAGCCGCAAAAATACGTTGGCTTAAGATGATCTCGCCGATTTTCCAGGGTCCAAAAAGCTTGACATCAGGACATCAGGTCTAATGGAACGAAAACTCAGCAGAAAGATGGCGAAGATGTGCTGATTCAAGGAGTACTGAACCGGCAGAAAAAGTTCAGTTCTTGCCAAATTACGACAATTCAAAGTCAGCTGTCGAAATCCGACATAGATTTTCTAACAACCTCAAACAGTCGTTCCATTGAATAAGAGAGTTAGTCGAACTGAGAATCGGTTTTAGTTGGTCCGGTCTAGGAACACGCAAATTGGATGTGCGATTAACCAGTGTTTTTTTACTAGAGACCAAGATCTAGCAACAATGTACTGCGTTTTGAATTCGAGGTGGGTTTTCAATGAAGTTCGTAGAAAATTAACACATACGCGCAAAAGTACTCATTTGTTTACAATCGGAATGATTACATGTTTACAATCGGAATTTTTGAAAATTTCTAAGTGAATGGCTCGGTAGACGGTAAAATCGATGATATTGTGGGTATGAAGAAATTGTTTTTGTTTGATACATAATTGATGTGCATTTTCCGCGGCTTATTTTCTCGGTAAAAAATACCGTACTTAAGTGGGTTTTCTCATGAATATATGTACATAGGCATGGTCATTCCGTTTCAATGTCGTTCCTTTCTATTCACCTGTCACTAGCGCGAGGTGGTGCAAAAGCATGAGCGTAGCGCTGGTGGACGATAGCAGTTTCATTCCACAAGTGAACGAGGGTACTACCGACCGAAAACAGTAATGGGAACCCATGAACTTGAACTGTTAGTGAGAATTTTCACCGTTTTTCTGCAGCGAACTAGCAGAGTCGATTTCCGAAGGGTCCGGTCAGTAGTACCTCCTTCCCTTCCACAGCTGTCAAAAGCACCTGATAGTCGAAATTTGGTTAGGGAGCTTTTCTTTGTTTAGCATTTTCCTGTGAGGATTGTACCGCCTCATCGCAGCTGCTCGAACATTTTTCGACTAGAGCTTGCCGATTGTTCATCAGCCAAAATTTCGTTGAGATCGCAAAATGATGCTGCCTTCCAACCTTTCCCGGGTCGGTAGAGCAGGCGATAGCGAATGTCGACACGATTTTTGATAGCATATTCACTACCTGGAAAAAGAGGATTATTTTCTTGCAAAAATCATTTAAGAAGTTCCAATTTTTTCACGAAGAAAGTAGTAGCGAAGAAACTCGCATTGATTTTGAGTCATCCTGATAGTTGAAAAAAAATTTAAATCGATGATGTCGCCAGCGGCCAAGTGTGGTATCCCTGCAAAGATGCCTAGATTGAAGAATAATGACTGCAAAGGGTTCTCATGTCAAACATAAATTGAAAATGTGCGCTGTTATACAAGGATCTTATGAACGTTCCTGACGTTTCCTTGAATCGAAATTTTTTTCAAATTTTTTTCTCAATTTTTTATTTTCTTGAAATTTTCACAGTTGTTTATGAAACGCTCACCAACACACGCACGTATATCACTTTACTCACTCTTCCTACTCTTTTACTCTGGAAACTCACTGGAGGAAAATTAGGTCCAATGACCAGCACTACATAACTGAACGTGAAGTTTCCAAAATTTCCACTCAGCAGCCTCCGGAGTATTTGTGCAAAGGAAAAGAGAAGAAGCTTGAGAGATGGGCAAAACAGCAGGTAATAGTCATGGATATGTCTCATGTTAAACCTCTATTTCAAGGAAGAAATCTTTTCTGAAAAAGTATGGATGTTGTGAGTGTCTCAGGATTCAAAAGAAAGCCTAGTAGAAATAGCGTGAGGAGGAAAACTGCTTCGCGTATAGATAATTATGCTCTGGGAACTAAAACGTTATAGCAAACCAGTTAATTTTTCTTCCTTCTTGATTTTTTGGCCTTATTTATTGTATTTAATCAATTTTTGACAAATATCAAGGTTTGCATAATTTTCGCTGCGGTATAAGAATAAAATCCGTTTTTTGGAGGATACAAGTGCACATGTGCGTGTGTCGAAGATCGTTCCATAAAGAATTGTGTGAGAAAGATCGTTCCATAAAGAATTGTGTAAAAAATTGAAAAAAAAAATGCTTGACACTTCAAGCTCCAATCAGAGCGAGTACAAGTAGTTGAGAAATCATTGAATTATCCTCGGCCTTTTAGGCAAACATTGACTTCTTGATTGTTTTCTAGGAATATCACAAAAGGAGAGACTATCTATAGATGCGCTTGATGTGCTACAGCACCCACCACAAATTGCGATGGATTGGGAGACGGTTGACGTTTTTGAGCTTATCATGGATATATATGTGCTAGAAATGGGTTTCGTAGTTTTCTCTTGTAAACATGGGTGGTTAGTTCCGTTTGAATAAATGATGCAAACTTTGCTGTGCGATTAACTTCATAGTTAAGCCTGTTCTGAATGAACTGTAAACAATTTGCTCCTAGAATTCTAATCAGGTAACGTATAAAGTAATCAAGTTATGTTCTTCTTTATACTTACCTTAGTGCTATTGTTACTTATGAGTTTCAGCCTTTATTCTCATTTTCTTCACGTTGAGTACCTCATGGATTTCCACTCACTTAACTTACCCTCAGACATTCGTGGGGGTGGAATGCAGGTGGAAATGGGTCCACCCTCAGTTGTACATGGGGGTGGACCCAAAATCGTGGAGCACCTACCCCCGACAATTGAAAGACGTTCCCCCACGTGCCCTCGCAGCTGTCCCCCGAGTGTGTTATTGGGTTCCGGCGGATGGGGGGACGACCGGGGTTATGCACAGCACGCTCTGCTCTTTTCGGACGTCCAGATACGCTCCCCCAACTCAAAAAGTGGGCAGCGCGATTGGGGTCCTACCTGCTCATCACCCCCACGAATGTCTGAGCCCTTCCTCCTCACTTTTCTCTCCTTCACAACCCATCTTATTTGGACAGTCTCACTAACTGGCGGCTAGTCGCTTTAGGACAACGAAAGCTGGTGAACCCTCTACCTTGAGGTCCCCCATATTTTCGCCCATATTGTTCGCCCAAGGTCCCTTACGGATTCGTTCGTTTCGGGTTAAGTTGTTCGCCCAAGCCCTGGTATACTTAGATCGTATTTTGCATTCAGGCCGTGGGAAAAGGATCTCGGTTGAGGATTTCTTTCCTGAAAGAGCGGCCTTAAACCCGTTCAGGTGTAGAGTACCGTGCCGAAGCGTTTTTCCTTTCCTTTTTTGGAGAGACAGGGATATTTTCTGCTTCCGTTTTCTCATTTCTCTGAGTTTTCAATACATTCTCCCTGTTATTTGGAGCACCTTTTAGTGTAATCGAATAAATAAATAAATAAATAAATAAATAAATAAATAAATAAATAAATAAATAAATAAATAAATAAATAAATAAATAGATAAATAAAGTAACACCAACAAATCGTAGAGTAGCTGAAGAGTTATGGTGTCTACTTGGTGATCGTCGTTTCTTATGTATGACTTACTCCTTTTTGGTTCTATGCATGATTAACAAACTACGTATCAAAGGTTCTTTCGTCTGAAATACATACAATACATTGGTTTCAGTGAGCTATGCGAGAATGTGCACCCCACAAATTAGGGTTCCATCAACTTGAAAGAAAAAAAAAATCGGGTTTTATTGGCTGGGTGAAAACAAGAAGAACTGGCTGCTGGGATCATGAAAAGAAGATCACCCGGCATTTTGGAGTCAGCATGAATAGGACGGCGAAAAGTACTATAGTCACACAAAATAGACTGAGAATGTGCAGCTGTCGGCTGTTTAGGGCTAATCATGCATCCAGGATAAGAGATGGTAATTTATTGCAGGTCTCCCAGGTGCGCTGCGCGGTGATGTGTTGTGGAACTATTAAAAAAACCCTAATTACTTGAGTTGCTCACAATTCTCAGAACGACAACAGCCCATCGGTTAGATTGAGTTTACGACTACCTACAAATAGGAAAACCGCTACATTGTTGAAGCTGCAGGAAGCCTTCATTACTATCTATCCTCATCACGTCATGACTATCCATTGCATTATAGCGTCTTTGCAATGTTGTCAATGCTAATCAGAACGGATTTTGCGGGTATTTAAATATTCTATTGGGTCGTATTATCTTCTTGAGCACGTCACAGTGCACTTCTAGATTTCCTGTACAAAGTGTTCAGCTGGTTTATTTTCATCTCCATCAAACACCTCCGATCGCCTGCACACCCTTTCTCAGCCTTTGAATTTTGCTAGCCCTTCTATCCAACGCATTCGGTCTGACCATTGCTTCTTTTTCCGTTTGGAACCTACTCGAATGCAAATCTCAGTTCATTTCTCGATAAAGGACTTCTGTTGTCGCATACTTCTACTTTCTACGGAGAGCCGAGTAAATCCTTAATACTAAAATTTGTTGATGGACTTTTTAGAGAGTTTACTACACCTCAAAGTCTCAGATGAGCTATTGAATCGGAAGGAGATTGAATCTAAAGAAGATGCCTTCAACAAACGCAATTATGTGTCACTTCTTTTACCTATCTCCCAAGTTTGATCTCACACTGCTAAGGATAATGTTCTTGAGCCAAAACACAACAACGCTGTAATGTGTAGACCAGATAAAAATGGTGTGGGCATCAGATGTTTGCGCCTATCAGAAAACACGAAAGTGGTTACAGTGAACTCAGGGAGCAAAACGGCAAAAAACCATGCGCCATCACGAACAGCCGCCGAAGTTTTACACCCACATAATACCTAGTTAAGAGAACCTCTCAAAAAAGTGCCTGAGCTCCAGCACCAATGTGCATTTATGTTGAGAGGCGATCCAATAACAATGTGTGAGAGAAGTAAGGTGAATGTAAGGATGCATTTTATACACGACCAAAACATTTTAATCTTGCATGAAACTGTTCATTCATTTTTTTTCATTCCTTGACCAACACTGAAATCTTGTATCTTTTACAGGAACATCACAGCAGGAGATACTATCTATGAAACCGCCTCAGCACCCGCTAGAAGTTGTGCTGACGTCGTCTGCCCGACGGGGGCCGCCTGCGATCCCAATACATTTTCTTGTGTTTTCAGTACTGCTAAAGCAAAAAGACCACCTTCTGCTTCTGCAGAAGCGAGCTTTCCTTCAGGTTGGTGTTGGTTCCTTTACTCGATGAGATATGGAAAAATTGAAAAGTGCCGGTTCTTCTATAACTTCAAAAGTTATTGAAAAGCAGCACCTCTGGTTCACGCCTTCCATGACTCTGACGTTCGGCGTTGTATCAGTCATATATCCGACTATAATATAATACGGGGGGGGCATAAGTTATTGTACATCGTTTGCTGGCTTATTACTCTGCGGTAGTGCAATATTTTTTGACAAGCTAATTCTCGCATGATAGATCTGGATTTCCTCTATTTCTTGACTAAAAACGTGCCCTGGATACTTTGGACATGGCGGAGAAATTTTAGCGGAAATTTCAAACTCAGATTTTTGGTGCCGATTCAGCCTGCAGTTCCTGAGCAAAACATCCACAAAACAGTTTTTGACAACGGATTCAAGTGGGATAAAAAATAGTCCCGTACTCTTGAAGCCTATTTTGAGATGTATGTGCAAAATCCACTGCGAATCGGGGTTGATAAGAGCACAGAACGAGGCTGTTTCAAGAAATTGCTTGTATGAGAAAAGCAAGCCTTAGACTACGAACAGCACAGCTGGCCTGTATCTGGGCCTATTGAGGCTGCGTAGCCTATCTGCAGCATTTTAACTCTAGTTTTCAGATCACATATACAATCTGGCTGATGTGCTGTCCTTTAAAGCGGAAATTCTTAGAATGCAAATTTGGTGGAAATTGGCCATTACCGGTGCCATGGAGTAGCCGTGGTTTTTCGCCCGCATATTTCTTGGACTTCGTTTCTTGAGAAAGCTCGGGAATGGCTAGAAAGAGCATTTCCTGCTCTTCAAGAAACATCGGAGCAGTAAATTCCAATTCGAAGATTTTGTGGATTTTCTAGAGAAAATTGTCACAACAACCCACTTTTTTCAAAAATTTGTTTCGAGGCCAGCTTCTCGATAGCAGAACCTTTCCAAAAAAGCGGATCTCAATTCAAAGACACTTAAGTATTTCTCTATCTTGCAGAGAAAAGAGCGGAACAATACATGGGCTCCTGGCGGAGAAATATAAGATCAAACGTTGTACAATAACTTATGCCCCCCCTCTATATAGGACGGGCTGCGGAGGGTTATAGGTGCTGCTGAGTACAAATTTCTAAGAGAACGCAAGTGTTCCATAGGCCCCAGCTCTCAATGCTCCTATGCCTATGCTGGAACAATGACTGATGCTCTCCGTAATCTGTACCTCAGACTGCACAATTCAAAGAGGTACTTCCTGTCTTCTTTCTCTGTACTATGTATGTTCTCCTATGTGATTGAGTCAGGAACGTTCAGAAGCCTACTCGCAACTGGACAAGTTCCCAGGAAAAACGGTAAAACCCTACCAACGGCTTCTGATATGCGGAAAATGGTGAGATATTTCAAGCCTATACACGAATTTGCCTTCGTTTCAATAGACAACCCAGACTTATGACTGCGAACTGGAAAAGGAGGCCATACATTGGGCTAGCCAGTGTCCCACGACACATTCCCAACAAAGCACGAGACCTAAAATTGGAGAGAACTTCAAAACATTCTCAGCGGCAGGACACCCATCTTTTGAGGAAGCAGCTGAAAATGTGCGTCCTTTTCTATTCGGATTATCGTAATCTTCATTTACATTAATCTTTATTTGTTTCTAGTCTATCAATGAGTGGTGGAAAGTAATGAGCACAGTAAATTACTTCCCAACGGTCGTCTACTTCCGCCGGTTGCATGTCGGGAAACCGATAACCTCCTTCACGCAGGTCAGTGATATGTACGGGAAAGAGTGAAAACATGGTTTCCTTCACAGTTTCTGTTGTTCTAAGGCAAAGCGGCCATTCCTGATGTATCTACGAGAACAGTCGGAAGATCAGAAAGTTGTTGGAGATTCCGTATTATTGCCTAACCGCCCTTCTAACTCAAGCACTTTCACCGGGTTGGCCGGAGCACCCTACGCCGCCGTCCCGTTTTGAAGTATGAGGCCTGGCCGGTCTCTTTCCGCGGTTTCGCCCGGTAAAGGGTGAGCTTCATTCAGACAATGAGCCGAGGCCTGCCCGTCGCTCGAGAAGAAATGCCGGGGTCTGACCCGTAGCTGATAAGAGAAGGCCGGGGCCTGCCTGGTACCTCAGAATTGTTGTACGACAACCCAGTGAAAGTGCTGGAGAACGCTTGTGTAATGACAACTAGTTTGTGTAGTATTTTGATAAAGGAGAAGCGTGAGACGTAGACAGATTAAATAACGTTCTTTTTCAGATGGCATGGTCCAGAAGCTACAAATTGGGGTGTTCTATTGTCAAGTGTACGACATCCCAACGATACGTGAGCGTATGCCGATATTCGCCTAGGTACTTCCAAGCCATGTCATTTTTTTGTCCTGAAAACAACGCTGCTATTCAGAGGAAATTATGCGACCAGCAAAATTTACAACAATGGAGGCGTTTGCACCGATTGCCCCAGTGGAGCAACCAACTGTAACCCTAGCGAAGGGCTGTGCTTCTAGGGAACATCTCATGCTGTCATACTGGTTCATATTTCTGAATATGATGAAATGCGGACACTGGATTCCTATTGCCGAGAAATGTGGTTAGTTTTGCATGGAAATAAATCATTGAATCGTTGCTGTTCGATCGCAACCATAGGTTGTTTGTTCCAAAAACAAATTGGCAATTGCGTATGTTCCTAGAGTCACTTACAATTGAGCATTGTTAACAGTTTAAGCTGCATTAGATCTATTGCCTGTGCTTTAGCATCAAATAGTGATCCCGAAAAGCCTTCATGATTTGCAAAATGAGAGTATTTCTTTCCCGTGTCAGCGCTATGTAGCTTATAACCGTCCTGATGTTAGTGAACCGCCAATCTACCTCCTTTTATTATATTAGGTGCTTGCAAATGTTCCGGGGCAGTTGCACCTGATTTCTTAAAACACCATAACTCTTCAAAAAGCGCTGAAATCTCTGTGATGTAACCAACACGGCAAGAAAATACTTCTCCAGAAGCCTGGAATTTGAGTAGTTTATACTCAAAAGACCGGCACACATCGTTTCCGAGTAGGGTCTCTCCGTAAAAAGTTTTTCACCAGGTGTAAAATCGTAGAAGCTTGAAAAGGGAAACTTTCATTGGAGACTGGTCCAGAGAGTAACACCGGATAGGTTGGTCTATCCCTTTTAATAAAAATGAAGAAAGGCAGGAACAGTCTGTTACCCGTGAATTTTTCCAGTTAATCAACTGCTTTCTCAGGACTCTTCATAGGACCTACGAAGTTTGATGAAAGTATCACAAAACTGCCAAAAAACAGGCAATTTCGCAGCATCTACTGGCATTCGGCAAGTCCATAAATTCTCTCGGCAGGAAGCTATTGATGTTGACCGAGCATGCGGCGCGTGCGCGTGCGGCCTGTCTGTGGAAGTTGAACACGCAGTCTTGAGATTTTCGTTTCAGATCATTCATCAGATTTTGCCCCCCCCCCCTCATCTCTATTGTCTGCAATGTGCGAAAGAAAGCATTCTTGTGTATTAATGTGTTAAAAGTTCCCATGTTGGAATAATTGGGTTGAGAGCGTGAGGAAACTGATTATGTAGCGGTCAGCTAGAGCAGACGACGAGTTTGTCAGTAATCCCGTCAATACACGTCGAAAAAAATTGGTTGCTGACACGCAAAAAATAGCAATAGTAAGCAGGATCTGCCAACATGTACCTGAAATGATCGGTTATTGTTTTTTTTTAAGTTTTTTGTTATAATTTGGAAAATAGAGCCATGTGCTTGAATTCAATTAGCCACTGACGTTGCAGGTTGAGAAGCTACTTATATTCAATTACAATTGGTTTGAAATTCCTCACACTGGTTAATACGTTGGAATAGATATCATCTTCCCGGTTTGACATAAACGAGTTAGTCATAATAAATATGCAGACGTACTAACAAAAAAAAAGAATAAGTGATACAGAAAAGTAAATTCTATGAGATGTAGTGGCGTCCCCCACTTCCGAGGGCCAACTTAAACCCCGTTGTTTGACTTTTTTGATCCAAAGATGTTCCTAGCTGGTAATTTTTTCTCTCTCATAATTCTCCTTCGTTCTTATCACAACGGTTATTAGGGCCATAACACTTCCACATGATTATTAATCACATAGAGGCCTAGTTATGCGACATTTGATACCTCCAGCTAAAAAAGCTCTCAAGCAGTGAAACCTTGAGTCGCACTTACCGCCCTCATTCAGTTTCGAAAGGGGCATCGTCCAAGGAGAAGGCTCCGAAAAAATTTGTGGCTTAATTACTTCTGGTGAAGGCACCACGTTAAAGGAGGGTGATAGGTATCCGCTATACTCCTCGAGAAGTGTAGCACCTTGCGGCACCGTCGCCGGCGGCCGCCGATGTTGGTGATGGCGGCCGCCATGACGCCCGCCCACAATGGAGTTCGAAGGGTATTGTTCAGACTCAGATTGAGGACTCCAAAGATTCGAAGAAATCATGAGGAGTCCAATCGCGACCGATTGAGTTGAAATCTTCAGTGGATGCTAGAAGTGCTAGGAGTACCAGCCAAAACTTATGCGCTGCACGAAGGATGCGCAAAAATCATCCTTTTGCGCTCACTCAAAATACAAACTAGCCCTGTGATGTCCATCATGTGCGGTGCACAGGCGTTAAGTAAACGAATAACTATGCACAATTCATGGAATCCGCTGAAATTTGCATAGGATGGAAGCAGAATTTGGGGCTTTTTCGCACATCACCTTCGTGCAGTTCATACATTGATGGCATGGGGGTCTTGCGGCTTTTTCGCGCATATCTTTCATGTAGTACATTTGGTCTGCTTTTGCAAACACTGGATTTACTGCACGAAAGATATGTGTGAAGAAGCCCCAAGACCCCCACGCCATCATTAGTGTGGTAGAAAACAAGGACTACTGCCATACGTCCGATAGCCTGAGACGTGTCTCAGGCCACCATCACTTTTGATGGTGCTCGGATGGGGAACCTTCACCTATGGCGAAGAGGGTAAGATGGGTCCGAGACGCAGTCCCAGACCAAAAAAGTGAATGAAACTATGCATTGTAATTCGGGCAAAGCAGGTTTATATAAAATGCGCAGTTGTGGATAAAATTTTTCACACAATACAGTCTAACAAAAGCCGATGTTCAAACATAACCGGTTAATTCCTTTGGAGAAAAAGTTTCCATGAAATTGGTGGGAATTTGCGGCAAAATTACGGTTTCACCGACAATATCGTTCTTCATTTGGAAAATTAGGCTTTTCGCAGTTGTCAGACTTCTTGCCAATGTTATTAGGACTAAATGACAGCAGGATCACATAGATGCAACTGAAAATGGCTGAGAAATTCATGAAAACGTGACAAGAGGATTATCTTACTTATTTCAAGGAACTGGATGTTGCACAGTTGTCTGCTGAATTGAGAATGAAATTCTGAGCAGATAGCATGATATATAATGCGTGATACTTTCGTTCACTCCCGACGAAAAAACCAGGGTGAGCCAAATACCCCGTCTGGCTCACGCTCGCGTCTGGCGCCCTCCCATATTGCGTGCTCTCTCGCTAACCCCGCTGAGCTACATGGGGCATTTGGCTCAGGCAGACTTTTTCAGCCCAGCGTGAAAGCAGTTATCAAATGTTATATACCATTCTACTCGGAATCTTACGTGCTCGGCAGCTGACAACTGCGCAACCCCTGAATTTTTGATCTGAAAGAGATATAAAGCAAAAAAGCGTTTTCATACATGACCCGTTTTCTGGGTCAGTTTCAGATAAAGGCATTTGCTTCAATGGGTTTTGCATGCGCAATGATGTCGCCAATTCAATAGACAACTGCGCAACTCACGATTTCTCAAAATTGTCGAGAAATTTTAAAGGACGCAAATCCCCCGTCTAGGTTTTAAAATTGATTTCTCCCTGGATTCTTGATGAGATTTGCCGCTCTTGGTGTCATCTTATAGGGAATTCCATGAAGAAGGTCGCTGACATACAGTTTTGTGAAACTACCGAAATATTTAGTAAAAATCGAGCTGAGGATCCAGAAGTAGTCTACTTGTGGATCGAGAGGGTGAAGTTTCGTTAAAAGGTCTGCTATTCTGTGAAATTATCTATGTACGCCCGGTCCTGATTAATCTCCAACTTTGGGATGTAGATGTCATCCAAAATTTCTTCATTCTTGGTTTTGTCACGATCACGGAAGTTGCATTCCGATGATATTCCGCTTTTATCGTAAAGTGGAATTTGTTGTTGTGTGAAAGAACCGTTCGGATTCGCAAAATTATGACTTCGTTCCCTATAAGAGGCCAATTTCCACGAAAACAGCTGTCTGCTTTTTGCTTTTTTCTTGTACATTAGTCTTTTCAGCTATGCTTGTTGTGTTCCATGCTCTCTTGAATGGAATTCAGCTCTCCTTGGTTTTGCCCTTGATCTTCGCAATGTCGTGGACGCCACTTCGAACCACAGAGCTGTCAAGTTCATTGACAACCGTTTAGATTATTACTATTCGTCACCTCTTAAGTTGGCAAAGTTTCGAAAAATCGCATGAAAACTACCAATAGACTCCAAGTACGACTGTCTCTGAATCTCGGCATGATTCTTTATTCTGCGGCCAACGTTTCAGCTAATTCGCCTTCTCCAGGGCCGGAAACGGTTAGACAATTTGAATGATCTACGAGACCAAGGCAGTTCCGTTTTCCGTCCAAATGTTCCCTGATTCTGAGACTCAGGGGTCGCGCTATCTCACCTATGTAATTATCGCCACAGAGTGTGCATGATATTTGGTACACGGTCCCAGAGACCATACAGCCTCCCTCTCTGCCTGTTGAACAAATGGTACAATTCGACGGTAAGCGGAGGCAATCATAAGGGCGATGAAGAAGGCGAATTAGTCGAAACGTTGGCTGAAGAATAAATATCATACCAATCTCGGGTGTCGTTAAACAAAGAAACCTATAAGAACTACCCATAGAGTTCTGCTGCAAGCAGACGAAAACGACTTTATGCTAATGTCCATGATATATAAACAGTAAGGAAAAAGTTTCACAAAGCTCTTTCATGACAATGGGGAAAGAAGAAGTTGTGTATAAGAAGCTGGCGGTCACATCCATTTCAACGGCGTGAGAAGAATAGATTAGTTAATGATACGCGTTTTCAATTGGCGACCGGCGGCCGTCGACGAAGGGTGCTATACTCCTAGTGGACTATAGCGTCAGAGTTAGAAAGATCGCTCAAGTGAGCGCTTCCCTCAAATCAGAGGATAGCGTTGTGCTTTGATACAGGTAGTCTTCAGCACAGAAAGGAGAGTGAGGTCAGCGAATTTATCAAAACATGGCCAGTCTGTACTTCATTGCACTCGCCGTAATA
This sequence comes from Ancylostoma ceylanicum, assembly GCA_000688135.1. NCBI lineage: Eukaryota > Metazoa > Nematoda > Chromadorea > Rhabditida > Ancylostomatidae > Ancylostoma > Ancylostoma ceylanicum. The sequence goes on along the minus strand of JARK01001340.1, from coordinate 525,643 downwards.
TCTCTGTTTCCTGCATTATGCGGAGGTAATTCCTACTATACATGTATTTATATCTTTCATAATATAATACATTTGCTGTATACACTTTGCACTTTGTACAAACAACCTTAGTGAAACTTCTATGACTGACGGTTCTAGGACTCCGGGCCTTCTGCCCCAGTGGTCAGCTAGACAAGGTGACAATCGAAAGGGACATCCTCACCACCGTGAATGCTCGACGACATGCCTTGATTAAAGGCAAGCAACAAAATGGCAGAACTGGTACGAACTTGCCACCAGCAAGGGGCATGACCAATGTGGTTGGTTACTTACTTGATGGATTGCTACCATATCCTGGAAGCCGCGGGGTAGAAACAATGATCCAAAATATTCTGAGCTATCCTTGCCTAAAGGTTGTATTATATATTATATTAATATTTTAGGAAGATTTATACTATCTAAACAAGCACCGCTTTGAAATTTGAGGCCGCTTCCTTCTATTTGTTAGGACGCTTTGTTTCATCGTTTCCAACTAGGCAGGGTTCGCCTTTTGCAAAGTGGTGCCTTGGTTAAACATGGATAAACATAGACGGTTCGAGAGCAGCATTTCATCGCTCTGCACACGGTGGAAGTGCATAAAGAACAAACAAGATGAAAAGTTCATCCTGGTAAGCAGGGTGCACTATCGTAGTTTTTAGGCGTAAAATCGGATGTGTGTCGTGTGTGACTGCACTGCGTACACTCATCCACCATAGCAGTTGTTGGGGCAAAACGGGATGTTTTTTCCTATTATTTTGGAGAAATGAGGTCCTCTTCTGGTTGCTAGTTGACTTTTTTGTGGTTTTGAACTATGTCACCTGTAGGGTATCTGTGTAACTGTATCCTCCTTTGAAATTAGAAACATACTCTTAGGGAGTACTGTTTGGGGCACGGAAGGGGACTACCAAGTAGTTGGCAAAAACATGAAGATAAATTTGTACTCGCACCTTTTTCGGTGCATTTATGTTTGAAGGGGGAGATAAAAAGCTCTTAAGAAGAAAACCGCCACAGAATTCTGCGAGGCGAATGGGATGAATGGGAAACATCGGAAACCAACCCACTGGAAACTTCAAGAACACTAACGGGAACACCATAATGAGCGGCCTAATATCCAAAATAGCCAATCTTTGTGATCAAAAAGTGGAGGGCAGGGAAATACGCATTGCTATCCGCTGCTGATGACTTCTATAATAATTCTGTGTTAAGTGCTTCCGTAGAGCTCCTCACGGATGGTGTGCTGGCTGCGTGGCTAGCACGAGTGGGAGCACCAAAAACGCTTCGAAGGGAATGGATCTATTATTCCAAAGTGACTAACTGCACAGTTGCTTCGTAGGAGGGAACAGATTGCACACCTTACAATAGAAAAAAATTTTCCTTTTATAAGCATGAAATCGTTGCTTACGTGGCCTTCCACTTTCGACAGTAATTGGCTAGCAATACATCTAGAATTTAGCAAAATTTGCGGTCATGTCATGCATACAGTCCTTCTCAAAAAGATAGATGGATTGCGCGTGCGGTTTCTTAGCGTCGCGGCTGCAGAATTGCGGCGGGACCTACTCATCCCTATCACATACAGCATGCTCTCTCCGCATCCCTCGTTCAGGTTCCGCCGCGATGGTGCAGTCGCGCAGTCCGTCTATCTTTTTGAGAAGGACTATATGTGGTCTCACCTCCTTAAAAATACCAACGTATGAAAAGTAATGGGTTCTTGCAAAATTATAAGATTTAATCCTGAAAACAGTATTGGGGCAATGTGCTGTCTGAAGATGGTAGGACACATTCTACGAAATTTCATTTTGAGCTACATTAATACTGGACCAAAGGATTGGATTTACCACCAAATGAAACGTAAAGAATCAGGAGAAAATGCTAACACAGGATTTTGCTCTTGTTCTGCTTCGGATTAGAAGAAAAAGAGTATTATGAAGTGTTCGGAAAAACTTCGTTTCCGCGAGCAACCGAACCAGAGTCTTGCTGGTGAAAAACGGACCCTTTACCACTGAGCTAACGCTGTTTGTTGAAATTACATCACCGCTCAACGAAATAATGCTATTACATTACGCTGCTATTACATTTCTATCTATTGACAATAATAATAATGTCGGGAAACTACAGCTAACTGCAGAAAAAAAATTAATTGACTTCTCTACCTTGCTACCATCCTACCACCCCCACCCCCCCCCTCACTGGCCTATAAGGTAAACTTCCTTTTTAGATTCCCCTATGTATAATATTTCCTCATGGTCACGAGTAAAAGCTTAGATTTTTTTCGTCACTGCTGGTGGTCTCTACAGCTTATTTTCAACATTATTAGCCAAGGTTCCAGCTTTCAAATCTTTTCACGATATCCTGGATGTGATAGATCAATGAACCAGGCAGCTCGAGAATTACTGAATTCGTAACTATTATAGCGTTGGGACTGTGAGCTTGAACGGACTGCTAATGACGTCTTGAGCAAAACGTGTTCATCCAAACAAAGGTTTAATTCCAAAGGACTGGCAGACTTCTTCTATCAGTACGTTCATTAACGATAACTTCCATTATTTTTTTTTCAAAACAATTCGCGACGCAGAAACTGCGGACAAGTTTAGAGTCCAGGTTAACGAAATCCAAAAATTGATAGTCAAACACTTCAAAGTGGACTCCTCCAGAGAGGTGTGCTGTAACCAATATGATTTATGACCAATAGGATGTATCTACACAATCTGCGAAATTACTGCGTCAAAGATTTTAAGGATCTGAGGAGTACCATTGTGCCGCCAGCACTTTTTGGTAAAAACAAATAAATAGATTGAAAGGCTTTCGTAGGGAGCAGTTTCATTGCTCAACCGCTGGAGATACAGGCCTGTAGTAAAGTGTCGAGGGCGGTCATCGCACATCATCTTGATGGCGATGATCGCACCTCGCGTGGGAGAGGATCGTGGCTATCAGCGCCATGATGAATCATCGTGTGCGATTCCCGGCTGTGCGTATCGCACTGTTCATAACATGTATGTATTATATAACACGTACTCCCACATCATTTCATGGCATTTTAACCTGTGAGACCCTTAAAAACCACAGCGATTAACAAGCTAGGACGTGTTTTCCTTGCCAAAGACAGCTCCGTGCTATTTACGTTGATTACACAATATCCACCACATTTTTCAAATTTCTATTTTTAGATGTTATGAAATGTCTGTATTTCTCATAGACCGCTTTAGTTCGCACGATCAGTGCTCTCGTCCTTTCTGTATCACTTATAGCAGGAATCCCACATTGTCTTGATGGACGAAGTGAACCACTGAAAACCAGCCCCTTCGGTTGTTCCAGATAAGTTCGACCAGCCAACGACCAGTCTAAACTATTTGGTAGACTTTAGGGCAATTTATACCAGATATGACTTATCAGACGCACACATCCATTTACGAAAGATTTTCCATGAAGATCGGTCAACGCGGCAAGAAACTCAATGAAAAGAACGCGCGGTCGTCGCGAGGCCGTAGACGCGTGCGAATGAGCTGCGACTGCGATGTGACTAACCCCTACTCTTCATAAGATAGACGCACGCGCGTCAGTCGCACGCATCCAGTATAAATTGCCCTTTTGCGATTCAACAGCAGATTTGGTTGAAGACTACTTAATTGGTTATGAAGCCAAAGTTGTAGATCCTCCGCTATTGCAGCTGCAATTGCTTCCTATTCGTACGTGCCTGATGTGAAGCCTTTGTAGGAGTTCCCGAGAGAAAAACATGGCGATCATCGCCATCCAGGGCGAGGAGATCTGCGCCTCGCACTTGTATGCTACCAGCACTGCCGCGGATGGTGACGATCTCCTATCCCATAGTGCTGGGAGGTCGTCGCACGTGCGATCATCGCCCCAAATGTGGCGACGAGAAGTGCAGGCACCTGATCTCACCGACATGACACTTTACTACGGGCCATAGTCTCACTTCTCTCTTTCGCGATACTCACCATTTTCGGAGTCCTTCGGAGGCAAAAGCGGTCGAGGCTCTTCAGAATATGAACCATTTGTTGTCCGGTTTGAACTAAGATGCTCCTTTCTCTAATCTTTTCTAATCTCCTCTAACATCATCGGAGAGAACAATGTAGAAAGTAGCTCGAAGATGCTTTTGCACTCACATCGGATTTTTCTCGCACAACACATAATCGTAACAAACAGGTCATTGATCCAGTTCAGATTATGTGAGTTCATTTAGAAAAAAGATTAGCTACAGTATCCGCACCAAATTTTTTTCTAAATGATCCTTTCCATTATGCAATATTTCAGTCATGTCCCCTTAGGACTACAGTGAAATGTCGTGTAAATTCAGTGAATACGATCCCAACTACAATTATGGGGCGGGGAAGGTACTCCAAAATGCTCTGAATGCTTATCTATTGCAAATCGATTTGTACCATCTCGACGTTCCTAGCGGCAGTAGAAGAGTCAGCTACAATGGCAACGAGCAGTTAAAAACTTACGCCAACGTAAGTTGAAAATTGTGATGAGTCCTACGTGCTCGGATAAAAATGAGAAATTTTGAGAGCATAGTTGGTTTTAGCTGGTCCGGTCTAAAAACACGAAAATAGGATGTGCGATTAACAGGTGTTTTTGGTTCGGTGAAGACTCGAAGTTTGGAGACGGAGCAGCAATGTACTGCGTTTTGAATTCAAGGTGAGTTTTGAAGAGAATTCATAGAAAACTAACCCTCACACGGATGAAGTGCTTCTTCTACGATACGAACTGCAAGTTCTCCCAAATCAACCGGATATCAGAATAATTCAAAGCGAATTGGTCGCTAGGCGGTGTCTGGTGTGAAGATATTGATGGATAAAAATCAAAAAGGAAGGTATCATAATAAACATAAATAAAAAAGGTGAACTAATATACAAGCATCTCTTGAGCTTCACCTAATGTTTCCTGACTCAAAATTTCACACTGCTTTGAGAAGTTGGCGTTAATGTTTTCCCCTTAGCTCTGGCTGTCAGACATTAAACAGACTAGAGTTTATAAAGATAACAATAGGTGAATACAAAGCATACTATTTTGAATAAATATTGCTATAAGGTAATATGTTCTCGAAACTTTACCAAAAGGCAAAGAGGGGTGCTCGATTGAAGTCTGAGCAACAACGTCTCCAGTTATTCTAGCCTATCCCTGCGCCATGTCTACTACGAATTCCAGCAATGGAATCCTGTAAGAATCGCTTTTACCAGTATTTGCGCTGTATTTGAGGAAAACGCCCTTGACCAGTGACATTACCAGTGAACTCTCACTGGGGAAGAAGTGGCTCTAAAACAGTCTGATGCCGGGCCGCACAAGAAGGAGGTTCTCCTATAGTGTTGGTGGAACCGACAGGAAACGCTCTATCGAGTTCTCGAATGGATGGACCACTGTGACAGGAGAGTCATATACTAAACAGCTTCTGAAATTGGCAGAAGTGTTGCGAAAACATCTAAAACGACCAGAATCTATTATATATCAATACAATAATGCATGTGGCGGAACAAATCGAAAAAAGATCCAGCATCTTAGCTGGGAAGTTCTGCCCAACCCAGCATATTCGCCAGATATTCCCCGTTCATATACCACCCCTTGAGAATTCTGGAGGATGACTGGAGGATAATGAGATTCAATAATCAGCACGAACTCGGAGGAGGTGTCCATCAGCAGACTCCGAAGTTCCTGCGGAGGGGTTTAGAAGCAGCCCAAGACATGACACATATCAGGCAAGACAGCAGACAAGAATCATGTGTACTGTATGTATGTTGAGCTCCTATATTAATGGAGAAAACAACTCTCAAAAAATTCATTGTGTGTCGCAGAATCTCTCGATCAACCCAATGGAAATGGGCTGAGGAGGAAAACTCCCTCGGGTATGGAAAATTGTCACAGGGGAACGAAAATGTCATTGCAAACCATTAATTTTTCTTGTTTTCTACGATTTTGGCCTCATTCACCGCATCTAATTAACTTCTGACATATTTCTGGAATTGCATAATTTTCGCCTCGATATAGAGATGGAGGCCTTCTCGCAAAGCACTTAAGACCATATTATGTGCATAGGAGAGCGGTTCATAAAGAATTGCGGAGAAAAGAAAAACCCTTGCTGTAGCATTCCGTCTCTAATAAGAATAAGCACAAACATCCAGAGAATTCTTGAATTATGCTCAGCATTCAGGCCTACATTGATTCCTTGATTGTCTTCTAGGAATATCACAAGAGGAGAGACTATCTATGAACACGCCTGAATGTGTTGCAGCACCCGCCACAAGTTTCGCTGGGTTGGAAAATGGTTTACTTTTCTGAGAAAGTGGTTCCTCTGCAGACATATGTGTTTAATTTTGTTTGGGAATAAATGATGCAGTCTTGGTCGTGCAATTGAATTCATGTTGTGCCTGTTCTAAACGCATTGCAGCCAATGCATTTTTGGAGTTCTAATCAAGCGGCACAAACAAATTATACGGTGACTACAGAGGCTGGGCGTCTCATTTGGCGCTGGTATTTCGTCATGTGCGTCCGTCATTCTATTATATGTTTGTTGCATATGCTGAGGACCTCAGCCGACTGCTATCGTCAACTGTTGTAACGCTCTGCAGCTTTCCAGCTTCATTACCATCCCAATGGCGACGGATGTGCGACAAGACGGCACTATATCTCCTAAGCTATGTATTTACAGTACTGCAGTGGGCAATGGAATCCCTCGAGCTCGAAATCATGAAACAAAAGGGGTATTCGTGTGAATGGAAAATTCCTCTCAAACCTTCGTTTTACAGAAGACATCGCTCGCTTTTCGAAAAATACCGAAGAAGAACATGTGATGGTTAAGGAGCTTAAAGGCAAGGTCCGGGCGAAATTTCGTCTCGTCGATTTTTATTTATTTCGTCGCCCACGGCGACGCCTTGGACGGCAACAATCAAAAAAACCCTGAAAAAGTCCCACAACGAACGGTTCCCACCGACCAGTTTTGGTATGCCGTTTGCACGTTTGCAGCGGCCGTGCTTTCATATAACGTTATACGGCGCGCCCACATGTTGTCTATTGTGGCGTCGTAGGAAAAAATTCATCCCCCTATATAATAATTTTCCAATAATTGTGCAGTCCGTTTGATAAGGGTGGATCCAGGAAGAGTTCGTTAAGGTGTCTGTATCCATGCGCACCATCCAACTTTGTCTATTATGCACGCGAGCATCCTTTGTGAAATGGAGCGTGTTTTCCCACGGCTACCGTAATCTCCAAACGTTTCGTCTCATATCTTGCGATAGAGCTCACGTCGAGCTCTCAAATTTGATAAACGTGCTACACACATTGTGTGGACTCTGAGAAACAAAAAACCAGGATGGGCAAGATTTTGGCCGGACCTTGCCTTTAACGGAGTAGCGAGAGGATAGATCTGCGTATGAAAAGGGCAAAATATCCTATATGTATGTCCAGCGCTCAATGAACCTGAAAGGAAAGCTGAACAGAAACAGAAGAGTAGTGTGGTCCTGCCATGGAAGCTACCGACCACCATACAGACCACGAACCATGTGTTCACTTCACCTTTATCGGTACTTTTACTGCTCTGCTACGCTGCTGATACGTGGGTGGATACAGCGGGCATGTCAAAAGCAATCCGTACCGTGCACAGAGCGCTCTTCTTCCGATTTGCAATCGGCGAAAGTAACCACAATCCGGTTTTCGCCGTTCTAAGTTACGACGAAAATGGTGAAGGGATGGCCTGCTCATTACATGACCGTACCATGGCAACCTCTGTTCACGTGGTAATAGATGGTTTACAGTGCAGTTTGAAAGTATTAAGTTGTATACCCTTAGAAACTTTCATGCTAGAAACTTTTTCGCACTTTGTAGTATGAGGAATAATTCATGTAGAGGTGGTACCGTACGAGAAGGAAGTGGTGTTGTAATAATCTTCCAGACTCTCGTGCTTTCACTAATTCCAGGACTGGGAGAAGCTTGAAATATTTTCATGGAAGACAAACAACATGATACACTCTTTTAACTTGCAGACCACCTGTGGATCTTGAGCCAGCACTCAGCAGAATCTCAAGCGGGGTAATAGTAAGACCAGCTTGAATATCAGGCGATGTTCGGAATGAGGAGTGCGCGCACGGCGCACCAAAACTTTGCTTCTCAGGAAAGTTTTTTTCTCTGAGGGAAAGCGCCCCTGTAAAAAACACTACGACGAGAAAAAGTTCCAACCCTGACGCAAAATGACGGCCTTTTTTTCCTTAATAGGCTGTCACGAGATTCATAAAGGACCCTAAAAAGGTAGTAATCTACCCGCCATTTTGAAACTACCAAAATGTCCTGCAAAACTGTTCTGCTGTTCCAATCAACTTGTCACAGCAATCTACAACAATTTTTGGTGAAGATACCAAAATATATGGCAATCAGGGGCTCAGGACTTTCCAGGATGTGAACTTGGATCCCAACAGTGATGTTCACCTTGCTATGGAGGCACAAAGAAAACCTTCGCCACCATAATTTCTGCTTCTCTGAAGAAAGAAATAATGAAGAAGAAAGATCCACTCCTTACTCTGCAGTATAGGAACAATGACAGGCTTGATGTATTCGCGGATACTTGCCTCGTTCGTTGCCTGCAACAGGCGATCCAATGGTTCCTCATCGGCTTGTGCCTCCTCCGCACGATTCTTCTTGGATTACTCAGACAAACCCTCGCTCGGCGCGCGCACCTCATAGAGGGCTCCGCGAGAAGCGAGCCCTCTGTCGCTTCTCCCGGAGCAGAAGGAAATAGTACAGTTTCGGAAACGCAGGTTGGTAAAGTTGCTCGGTTGAACCGGAGCAGAACTTCGCTAGGCGCGGAGCAGAAGAGAGATGATTTTCTAAAAACGCAGACGACGAAAGACGCTCGCTCGGCGCGCGCGACAATCTCGCTGGGCGCGCGCGGCAAAACACCCTCTCTGCAAGAAAACCTGCAAGAAATACGAAGCAGCATCAGAGGGACTCCGCCAGTCGTTACCCCTTCCAAGGTGCGTGAAGTCGAAAGGCCGATTTTGTGCACTCGCTAGCATCTCTGGAGTGGGAGGGCATGGCGAGGATTTTTGCAAAGGTGGTCATGTACCACCAGAACACCGAGGAGGTGGGTCCCTGTCGCTCAAAGATAATGAGTTTCTTGTCAAGGTTGGTCATCACCCGGCATTGACCGGTTGTGACGTCATCGCTGGGCACGCTTGGGTTCGCCGGGCGTTCGCACCGAGTTCGCTGGGTGCGCGCGCCGATCTCGCTGGGCGCGCGCATTGAGTTCGCTGGGCGCGCGCACTGATCTCGCTCGGTCGGAGCGCGCGACAATCTCGCTGGGCGCGCGCGCCAATCTCGCTAGTCCCGGGGCCTTACCTGCGCGGCCAGCGAGATTGTCGCGCGCGCCCAGCGAGGGTTTGTCTGAGTAACACGGTGACACTGAGGAAGGTCGAGACGACGAGGACACCACAGATCAAGTTCACAGTATCAATCTGTTGCCGAACTAGACTGGACGAGTTGAGGCAATCAACTGGTGGGATGGCAAGAAAAATATCAGGACGTTCCCAGGCAATTGGGTGCAACGCGATAGGAAGCAGTAAAAAGCCAGAAAAAAAAGAGTACGAGAGCTGACTCCTCGCAGCCATTACAGATGCGAGAATCAGAACCAGAATGTTACCGCCTTTATTGTTTCAGGACCTCGCTCGAGAATTCGCGGACCGAAAAACCCAAGGACCTCGCACCTCATCATACTCCAACATTTTTGTGCTGAAAATTATGACGCCCGGCGGAATGTGGGACGGTTTCAGTCTGTGCTAACTAGCTATGGGCAAACCAGAGTCAGAGGCTTGCGTGAGATGATGGTCTTTATACGAATGAGTACAGGAACATATTCAAAACTTTACTTAACGTCGATTAGTGCCAAAACAAATACGGTCGCTGGAGAAGGTTGGTGGTGGTTAGGTAAAATGTTTGCTTTTCAATTTGATTACCTTCGTTAAGATATGATCAATCTCCAACACAAGGAAATACGTTGTTCAAATGCAATATTCCTGTTCCCGATTTTTCCCACGATTGCGGAAGCTGTATTCTGATTTTATTACACTAAGCGCTAGGTGGGGAGGGTGGGAGGTATTAATTGCCATGTGAAAATCGTTTCGATGAACGAAATCGAGAATTTGCTTTCCATAAAAGCCGAATTTTCATCTGACGCCAACCGTCGATGCTCTCCAAGTCACATGCTCTTCTGAAGAAAATTTATTCTGTTTGATTTTAGTGTTGATCGATGTCACTCCTGTATGTTCTGGTTGCGCATTATGTTGGAATCTAGTAGAACTAACTGCATAGTTTGTTCATATCACTTTTACTATATCTGTGCTGTTACGAAGCCAACGAAGAGCAGAGCGGTCATGAAATTTACTCTTCTATTCTTTTTTAGAGAATATACAGGGTGGCGAAAAATTACGTGCGCGTGACATTTGACACCATTTTAATTGTTGTTTGAAGAGTTCGTGCTTACTTTTTCTTTCTGAAATATTGTGTTAACATGGAGTCAAAACAACAATTCACCGCTTGGAGACCAAAATCAGCTCTTTTTAATGAAGGATTTGTGGGCATGCCAATAAGCCGGATCTAAATCCATTGAACTTTTCTGGTTCGGGCTTTATAGAAGAGCAACCTAGGAGTTGAAATATGAAAAACCTCGTAGATTTGCGAAGAGAATTGATTAAAATTTGAAACAATCAACTCTTTAACTACCTGCGCCGCACCATCGATTTCATGAAGGAACGAATTGACGCCTGCATCAAAGCTGATGGTGGACACTTCAAAAATTCCTTATAATTATAAAATGTTGTCTTGCTCTTTTATAAAAAGTTGACATCATTGAATGATTATAAAAAATTGACATCATTGAATGATTGTGGCAAAGAATGAAATTTGAACGCTTTTTATGGCGCACGTAGTTAGTCGCCACCCTGTACATAATTAATTTTTATAAAAAGAAACTTTTCAAAAAGGTAAACTCGATGACTTCTACTGTACGTGCAGTATATGGGTTCTAACGTTGCACGAGCTTCACTGAAAATAAACGCTGAAATCACATGGCCACCCTGGTTCTCGCACCAGCTCTCATTACTACCTAGAATTGAATTTTGCTGGTTCTCTTTTCATTGTCGAATGTTGAAATGAGAGTAGTCCCACAGTGGCTGGAAATATCAGCTGATGCTCACGCCAGTCAGTGGTATTTCATGGCTAGCTAGGAGTGTTCTCTGAAAATAAGACCTTGCCTGCATACCCCGGCGTGCTCTCACTAAACATTCTTAGGGAACAGAAACCTTGCCCATGAAACCTTGACAGCGTATTTCATAGTCCACATCTGTTCCTGACATATTGTCACATATCAGATCACAAGAGTTTTCGTTGTATCTTCAATGTAGGTAGAGGAGCTCACTCAGGTGTTTCTCCTCTTTTTTACTCATACATACTCAAAACGATGGGGGTAGGGGGTTTGTTCTAAGAGGAAAAGCAAAAAAAAAATTGTTTCCCCAGCAAGCATTCCTCGCTAAGAGTCTAAAGTCGAAAAACCGACAATTCAAGAAATGCTTTGCGCTTTAGTTTTTTTACGAACTAATATTTACGCTGCTGTTCTGAAATAATTAATCGTGTAATATGTAGAATTAAGGGCTTTGCCCTTATGGTTCCGTCAACCAAAAAAGGTAGTTGAAAACCATTCGTTCCGTTTTGAGAATTTTTCTTCGCTTCTATGGTAGAAAGCGCTGAACTCTAGCAAAAGTACCCCAGAAGTAGCAAAATCTCTTTTTTTAGATCACTCTTTTAGTAGCGTATGCAGAATAAGAGGCTTACGTTTGGCGGGTTATCACTTCCACTTTTTCTAAGAGTATTATTAGGCTGCCGGGAAATGATTCAGACACTACAGATTTTTATCACTGTTTGAAGATTTTCTCTTCAGTTAGGAAACGTAAGGACTTCTTGTAAACGCAATGTACATACACCCATCGCCTGGGGCCTCCTCTCAGGAGCAGACCTGATTCACAGATTCAGAAATGAGGAAACTACAGGTCGAAGAATCAATCAGTCAGTGGTTGAAAATCGTCAAAGTTGGCGGAGCGTTGGTCGGCCAAGGAATGCTTGAGCGACCGAACAAGGTGTTAGTTGAGGAGTGCAAGATTGGGCAAGGATGGAAAGTATGGCAACGTAGTCTATTTCTGTTCCTGCTGCTGAGGACGAATCGACAAAGCCATACGAGGCTGATTTTTGTCGACCAAAAAGTGCATTTCGACTCATCGATGTCTCTTTTATCGGTATTTGCCTGCGATGACTCTGAATTGACTATCGTACAAGTTGATGTTACCCATTCCGTTGCTTGCCAACAAATCTGGCAGGAGAAAATCACTTGAATTAGTTGCCCATGATTTTCGCTCCTACTTGAACGAAGGCGCAGCGCTGCGCCTTCCCATACCCATGGCGTAAATGCCCATAGGCGAGGCTATCATATACTCACAAATCCTGGGCACAGGTAATATAAGAAGGATGCTACAAAGAATTCTTGGTGGAGTGTCTCAATCATTTCCCGACAACCTAATATTACAATAGGATTATTATGCACATAAGACGCCCTGTGTAAGAAATAAACGGACTCAACAGATAACAAGTTGTGCTCCCACAATAATCCATCGCAATAGTATAGCGAGAGCCAGTGACCAGGACATTCTCTTCTCTTCAGAATTTTGAAAAATCCTTTTTACACAGCCAGACCTTGAACTCAGATTATGACATATGTATGTAGGTAGTCACAAACAAAGGAGCGTGATCAGAAAACTTACCAGGACATGGTCAGGCCGTTTTTCAGTGCCCTTGCCATCATTCTTCTCTTCCCCAGACTGTGTGAAGGTAATTTTTACTTTACATTAATATTTATGCTAACTATTCCTCTGTATTTCTTGTCCACTTTTTTTTACCAATCATGGAGGAACTTCGATGACAGAGTTATCGCTCCATGGCTTTAGGTTATCTACCACTCTGCCCTGGTGGTAATCTGCATAAGGAGGCCATCGAAGAGAAAATCCTCAAACCCGTGAATCATCGCAGGCAGGGCTTGATTGAAGGGTGGCAACAAAATGGCAAAACCGGTAAGAACTTACCACCAGCAACGGACATGACTAAACTGGTTAGTTAGCTACTATATATGAGTTACACCGAGTCTATGAAACCTCCACGCAAAATTGGCAAAGCGGGCTAGCTCAGGCTCATCCGTTTTCATCTTGCTTCAGAGCTGCACCTTATTCTCCTGTAACTGCTTTACGTTGCTTATTGAGGACTCCTTTGTTGTATATCTTTACTGGCTAGCTTTCGCCGATGACGCCTTTTCCAAACCTTAATGTTAACAATAGATTGCCTTCTCATTCTGAACCTGCAGACACGTAAAACAATAACACTACCAGTTGCCAGATAGCTAACAAGTTTTTCAACTTCGAGGCAGAGTGGTGATTGTTACCTATACTTCGACAGCTTAGCTAATATCTCAACACAAAGAGACATAAGACAGTTGACAATCTCACTCTCACGATGACATATATACAATGAGACAAACACAGAGATGCAAAAGAGGGGTGGGGCATACATGATCCTAATCTAGAGATCAACCGTAATACATCCCGCAGCTCCTCTCTGTTGTTGATTTCCGGGTTATGTCTTCGTATCTTCACCGCCTCCATTATTTTCCCTTCTAACGTTTGGGTGAGGTGTCGGTGGAGGACGTTTAATTTGAACGTCGGAGCACGCTCAGATGTGTGCTTCAAGGTACGATGCCTAGAGAAGCTCTTCGACGGGTAGGAAGAGGGGTTTATCAACTCTCTGCGATGTTCGTCCAATCTTCTACGTAGTGGCCTCATCGTCTCCCCCACGTATCATTCTCCACAACCATAACATTTAGTGAGATAGACGGTACCCCAGAGCTGACAGATTTTATCTTCTTTACAGTACTGGCAGTCAGGCTCGGGGCACTTGGCTTCGTAGATTTGCGTGGAGGTTAAGAGGTGCTTCAGAGTGGGTGGAAGACGAAACACTAGCTTAATAGGCAATCCCGCTTGTTTCACCACTTCCTTCACTGCACGGGCTGCTCGGTCCCCGACATAAGGTAGGATAAGTGGTATCCCGTCCGATGTTGAGTGTGGGAACCACATAGCGGTTGTGGTGGGGTTCCCATCATATCCGTTCTCTTCCAATATACGAGCTATCTTTCTTCTGACTCCCAGATCTGTAGCCGTACACAACTACTCCTTCGTTTTCATCTAATTTCGTACCACATTCACCTTGATGAACTGCGGATGGGCGCTACTCGAATGCACTAAAATGTTGGCTGATGCCACCTTCTGATGCCACACGTACTCCTTTTGTCCACAGCTAAGTCTGATCTTAGTGTTGAGAAACGGAATCGTTATCTCTCTCAATCTCTCAATCGTCTCTCAATCGTAACGACACATGCGGATCAAAGACGTTTTGTTTCTCCTGTAGCGTCAACCCCATTTCGGTCGTGCCTATCACAAAAGCGTCATCCATATACCTTTTATAGAGAAGAATTCCTGATGTCAGCGATGCTCGTTCAATATGGTCTAAAAATATTATCGCCAGTATAGGGGCGATACGGTTTCCCGTTGCCAAACCTCGTCGTTGCTCGAAGAATCGGATTTCGAAGCGGAAGGCATTACAGGCTAGTACAGAATTTATCATCGTCTTGACGTCGTCTGCGCTAAAGCCCATAGTCGATATTTGGCTTTGGTGTTTTTCATATAGGGAAATCACAGACTCGATCGCACTGCTGTTGTCAACGTTGATGTACAACAACACCACATCAAAAATGGCATAAGCTGCTTCAGATGGCACTTGGCATTCAGAAGGTGGGAAATAATAGAAATAAAAAAATAGAAATGAAAAAAAAAAACAAAAATCTTCTTACGTTCACTATGTGTGCTCCAACAAAGTGAAGCAAAGATGATAGCAGTTGCACTAGGAGCCAACTCAATCTGTCTGACGGCCCACCACACGATGACACAATAGGGCGGACTTTGATTTCGTACGCCGAGAGGTCTTGGTGTGCAACCGAGGACGGTAGTTTGTGAGTTTTCATCAGACAGTAAAACGTAGGAACAACTGGATGCAAATCCAAAAGAGCTCTGGCAACATTTGAGCCGAGCGTTGGCTTCGCAACAGTTGATATGGTCTCTCTTACTTTGTGTAGACGTAGAGTTGCAGCACTTTATGTAGAGTTGCACTCTGTAAGAAAACATATGTATGTAGCTCCGAAACTTTCCTCCTTTTTTCCTTCTTGCGTGGAGGCTATATTTATCAACCTTCGAGAAGGTGAAGTGGTGATCTTCCAGAAGCTAGCGGCGCTGTTGAAATTGGTTGAATTTTTTTCATGGGCAATGTTTCATTGTTTCGCCCATAATGGAAATATGTATATGGTGAAATGGATTGCATACGCTGCTCCACTCGCGGTCTTATTAACTCCGACTACATTTCATGCTAATGCGTAACACTGCTGTGGCAAATTCTCTAAAAATGCTCCTAGTTTTGTGGTTCTACATTTCGAAAAACCTCACTTATACTTTTCTCATTTACCCGCGAGGGGAAAAGTCAGTAAAGTTAACCGGTATGATTTGTTTAGGATTTTATTTTTTTGATCAATTTATTAGAGAGTGCTTGCTTTTTTTCTGATCTCGAAAAGTGTTCGGAGAGTTCCAATAGCATTCCACTTACACAAAATTGAACAAAATCGATGGAAATGATAATTCGATATTTTCGTGCAAAGTGGACGTTATGTTCGTGTTGAGTGCAATAGGCTGCACAATGCATGTTGATGATGTTGATTATTCTATTCACACTTTCATGAAATACACGAGCATAGCATATCAGTCCATCGGATGCTACCTCAACCAAACTTAGGCAGACGTGATGTCCTGTTTTCGTCTCGCCGGGTTAGCGCCATAGCACGCTTGTATTTTCAGCGAGGCTGCAGGGAACCCCAGTATCTTAAGCATTGCATAATTATTAGGGCGTTAAATTGGGAATGCGCGCCGAAGTTTTAACATCTTTATGAACGTGTTGCCGAACGTTTTTTGCCAAAGTTTTGATACCTCCTGAAAGAGCAATTCATGTCAGTGTCAATTTGTTAGTGTCAATGTCAATTCATTCAGTTTTTTTTCACGTGCGGGCTATCAAACATTTCCTCATTCTTTATTTTTCAAAGGAATTCAAAACGAGATCAACCAAAACTTCACAGTTTCTGTTCCCGGACTTTATGTTGTTAAAGAGCTTAGAACAGCAGCGGAGCACCACCACAGATCATATATTCAATAAAGAGAATCTTCTATATTCGTAGAGGCGTTGAATGCTTATGCGCCCTATACAGTGACGTGCAGGGGGGATCCGATGAACCAAGTCAGTGCTTTATCCTCCCAGACTCCTCTGGTACCATTTTGCCGACCCCGGAGTGATGGATGGCTTTGTTGGCCACGGGTGTGATCGAACCATCGACCCTGTGCGTGCGCAGCGAGCCTCTTACCACTGCGCCACACGCGCCTTCTGCTATATTACTTGGCTAAATCCATGCCACATTAGATTACTCGAAAATGGCTCCGAACTTGGGTAACCGAACCGAATTTGTGACTGCATTTCGATTCATCGACTGTCCTGTTCCTCACATCCAAAATCAGGAGCCGCACCTGGGGTGGTAGTAATCCCCCTCGGTTCGTCACAACATGTACGAGCCAAGCTCGTAACAGTTCGGAACAAGGCACGAACATCTCACGAGCTAAGCGCGAGAGTGTCACAAACTGGCACATTTATCTGCAAAACCATTACGCGACAAGGGATTCGAACCCTGATGTGCTCTCGTCCCATCGGCGCGCACACAATCTGCACTACAAACCACTTGGAGACTTCACACGAAGACATCCCACCATGCCAAAAACCAGGCAGCAGCACCCGCTCACTTGTGGTAATTCCCGCTTCCCCTCCATAGCAGGCGAGCCCTTAAATTCTGCTCGCCGCAGAAGAGCCTAAAAACAAGTGTTCCCACCGTTTCTAGGACACTCGGAGATCCGTTCTTCACAAAAATTTCGAACGGCATTTGGGAAAGATACTGTCCTGAAGTAATGGAATATTCTATAACATTAAACTGTTATGCATGCATGAAAATGTACAAAAATGGGGTTACGGTACAAAATGGATACAATATTCGTGTTGAGCACCTCGGAAAACCCTCGTAGGCCAAGTTTGGGAGAAAATTTTCGTTTTGAGATTTGGGACAGAACTAGCCGAATTGTGCCGAGACGCAATAACGTCTCGACGAACATTTCTCACACTCCTTTGGCTCTCCAAATGATGCTACAACGACGACCAGTAGGAGGTGTCACCGGTGGAAATATCATTAGTAGTAGGCATGCAACCATCTGGAAATAAACGTAAACTATACAGTAGAAACCAAACAAAAGCATCAACGTGGAGATTTGACGAGAAAACAACAAGCAACACGGTGTGATATAGGAACAACGAAAAAGAAAGTACATATTCGTGTTGAGCACATACATAAATATAAGTCAAGCACAATATATACATAAATGAGCAATCCGTCCTGGAAGATAACATCTTTCGAAGGCATCTCTTAGAAGTTTTGCCTGATGGAGACGACTTTGTGGCAACCTAGCCTGGATCGTTGAAAAGGAATGAAACTGGATTTTTGAGTGCGTATTCATTGTTGCGTAGTCCGTAACGAAGCATGCGTCAACTACTCGCAACTTCACGCACAAAAATGGGTTACGAGCTGTTACGAGCTCGGTGATGCACGGGGGTATGAACTTCGCGCCGCTGTTCGTCTCGTCTTTCCAATCGCTATTTACCCGGCGCTCTTCCCCTCCGTTGTCAGGTTGTCGCAAAGTTCATGACATCGCGACAACCTGACAACCTGCCAACGAGGCGACAGGCTCGCAACACCTTCACGCCGCACCGCTCTCGCGTGCTTTAGCATGCGGTTCGGCGCGAACCTGGCGCACCCCGTCTAGAGTCAGCCTCGTAACAGGTTGCGAGCATGATGTCACGCCATTAGGGGGGATTACTACCACCCCTGGGGCCCCCTAATAGCGCAGACGTTGCGCTATCAAGTGACCACTTGCTTGCATCGTTTGAGCCTTAGGTGGGAGAGAAAAATTCCAAAGCTGCGACGAAAATAAATTTTGGGTGAGCCGCTAATTCAGGTCTCGGCGCTGCCACATCCCACAGGACCCTCCGTGTAGGAGGGTGGGAGCTTAACAACACTATTTCTACATTGAATTTTTACATTGACTGGGGTGTTCTAGTTTTGCTTTTGAAAAATAATTTGTTCCATGCAAGAATTTCCAATTCAACACATTAAAAATATTAGTTGCTGTAGTTATGAATTAGCCCACACTGATCGTGGGTTCCTCTCGAAGCGTATGGGCATAAACACGTAGAAGCAGATAATTTCGATTGAGTTGCAATACTTTCCTCTTCATCTCACTGTATGTAACATGAATCTGAAAGCAGAGACTCAAGAGGGATAATTGTTCTAGGCGTGAACTTTTTTTTTTCGCGGTTCGCAAAATGAAACCAGTATTGAATCAACTCTGAAGACACCTTGCAATCATTCTAGCTTTCATCACGAATCTTGAGGAGGTTTGGAAATTGAATCGCACCGAAGCTTGAGCTTTCTCCTCAAATTCTCTTATATGCATATTGTAATTGCGAGCAAGAGGTTAAACCTTTCTGAACTTCGTCGTGCTCTTGACAGCTTATCCTCGGCAATGTTGATGAATGTTCTAGCTTTTCATTCTTTTACGATTTTTTGAATATGACAAAAGAAAAACAAAAGCTGTCCTTCAATCAATCTCGCTTTTGGGATGCCTCACACATTCGACTTCATCTGAACATCGTAGAGGCATAAAATGCGTACACAAACATACAATGCGAACAGCTTAAGAAATGACTGATTCTTTAGCGTTGGAGCTGTGAGCTGGAACGGGTTGCTAATGACGCTATTAGCATGACGTGTGGGTCTCAACCTCAAATAAGGGGTAATTCCAAAGGATTGGCTGAATTCTCCCATTGGTAGGTTTATTTACTCTCATTTTGATTATACATGTAGTACTAGCCAAACGGAAATAACCTCTCAAACTTTCTTCATAACTTCTACCTAGATGGAGCTAAAAATGTCCATTGTTGATAGACAGCGGAGCTATCCAAGTGGAGTGGATGCACTTACTAATGTAAATATTGCACTCGCTAATTTTTGTAAGGTAGAAACTTGAATACTCGGAAAAGTCAAAATCTCGGGTTCCGAGATTTAAGCCGGGAAAGAGAAATGTCTTCAATCGATAGGGTCACCCTAGAGGCCGAGTTATCCAAAACTAGCCGTCATGATGTTCTTGCCTCAAACATTCAACAGAAAAAAATCATGAAGTACAGCTGATTGGTTTTTAGTGTGCGGATACACGATTCTATCACCATTGATTGGGTGGCGCGGGTGGCAAAATAGTCGATCTCGGATCAGCCCGGCTTTTCAGTGGCTTTTATCTCTCTATCCTTTTACATCTGCTTTAAGAACTAAGGAAGAATATCGTGAGAGGACACAAGCTTGGATGCACATTAGCTGCTGGGCAGACCGCGCTGCGTGTCGTAACGATGGCACCTCCACTGCTAAAACGTGCAAACTCTCAAAACGAACCAAGCATGGCTTCGCAGAAAATCACTGTCCTCTTGATGAACCGCATCTCTTCATTCACTCAATAATCGGTTCATTTTTTTTCTTCAATTTTTCTAGATTCGGCTAGTCAAGAGGTAATGTGACGCATGAGTCCGAGCCGGAACTGACTTGATTATTGAATAAATGAAGGAAATGCACAGGAACAACACCGGTTACGCTCCCCCAGCAGTCGCTAATAACCGCTCTAGCACGTGCCAACGACAGCTCCAAGCGTGCTACGCTCAATTTGGGGTATGAATAGAGTCAAGCCACAATCTGGTTACCATGTGCCAAACGGCGTATATTAGACCGACTATTTGCAAGAGTGTGATTTCTTCTTCCAAATACTAAACTGAGGAAAAAATTGACCAAGGGCTTAAAGAACAATTCTAGGTTGTTTACTGCTCTGGTCTTTACAGACATGCACTGATTGTTGGCTCCATTGTGTTCTCCATTGTTCTTGATCTTCTTATAATATTACAATTTACGAATTTGAAAATATGTGAAAGTTCAGGGCGAGTATCCATAAATTCTATTACCCGTCGGGAGATATACTCGGAAATGTTATACAATCTTACCTGCTGCAAATCAACCTCCATCATCTCGACGTTGATGCCGACGCTCACAACGTCTACTACAATGGCGACGAGCAGTTAAAAACTTATGCCAACGTAAGTTGAATTCTTCATTGACTCTTATGCTCTATAATAATATAGAGTCAACTGAACTTGATGCGATTTTATTTCCACATTCCGTACTTCTGGATTGATGCATGCATGGTGCATGTTGCAAGGGCTTCGATAAGATTGTTGTCCACGAAACCACAGTGTTTTGTGTTTTATGGTATTTTTTATGTTTTTCTCACCCCATGGTCGAGCGCGCGTTGATGAATTTTCAAAAGGGGGTCATACGGAGGTGTATAAAAAGGGGTTTGAAAAGGAGTTCAATATTTGTTGATCATATTTATATGCACCTCCTACCAGTCCTGCCCACTCTTGCAAGTCGACCAGAAGTCCTTTTGCGTAGCTTAACCAACATTGAATCACGAGTTTCAGTAAGAGAGATTCAGCATGGGAATCATGGAAATGACGTTTAGTCGATAAAAATGACAATTTCTACGTTTTTCAAATCATAAACTGAACCAGAGGGGCCGGACTGCAGCAAAAGGAACCACACGGCTAAAATTCGCAAACCCTACGTACATATGTACATAATTGAAATCGCAAAAACACTTTTTGAATTTTAGGTGGAATTTTTGTGCGCTCGTACCGCACAGGACATCATAGTCATAAGAACCCGTAAAAGCCAATTCTGTAGAGCGTACTTAACTGCACTTCAGCTCCGAGTTTTGAATCTGCACATTCAAGAAGAAAAATCCAGCACGGGGATCGAGGAAGTGACGTTGGTCAATAAAAATGGCCTTTCTACGTGTTTCTATCAGCTAAATCAAACCAGAGAGTTGGAAAACTACGGAATCAAACAACTTGAAAGCGTGGCACGCAGGCATGGCACGTCGAGCTTGTTCTACATACGCCTTCTGGAGGGCTATTTTTTTTCAAAAAAATCCACAAAGCGGCAAGGTTTTGAGCGGGCCTGGATATTAAGATATATCATTGCAAATCTGCTGTTCAACGGTTCTACCAAACCGTTTGATACCGACGAGTCATCATACACCGGTGCAGATACTCCAGGATACTGATTCCACACGTGGAACCAGCCATCACATACAGAGCTGACGATAGTCCTCGGTACATCACCATGACATCGTCTACTTATACGTACACAACTAAGTAACATATCTTCTTGCTCACATATAAAAATTTGACTCTGAAATTGCATGCACTTTTCAACTATTCCTGTTTATAACAGCTTTTTACGGAAACGAATCCAGGAGACGAGGGTATCCGTGTTCTTCCCTTCCAACCCTCGAACTGATAAGCAACATCCCATCCCACGTGGCTGCGTGCTCTCTTCAGACGAGGGTGGGTGAGCACGTTTCTCAAGCCAATCTCGACCCCTGCTCGCGCCCCTCTCCAAACACACACTATTTCGTCAACTGTCTAACAACGGGCACGAGAATGCCCCGTTATACCGGCTCAACCCCCCTCTTTTTCAACCATAGCAAAGTTCCCCCTATATATCCATATATGAGCAGATAGCGCATTATTTCTTCTCGCCTCATGTGTACAAAGCTCACCGGTTTCTTCGAAACACAAGGAGAAATTTTATAAAAACACTCAAACTGTGCCGTTTTTCACCCACCTGTTGCTTCCACTTTTTTGCTTGTTCTTCTCACATAGACTGCCACATATTATATACGAGAAGAAAAAGGAAATCCTTTCAAATTGCGGCAGACTATCGTCATTGAGATCCGCTCATAAATTTTTCAATACTGAACTTCAAAACAGACATGCCATGTTTTTCATACCCTCATATGTTTAAAGATTTCTCCACAGACAAGATACCAATGGATTCCTACTTAAAACCAAAAAACTCTACTACGGTTGACGGTTCAACCGTATACCCTCATCGATATCCAGTTCGTTCCTGTTCACGTAGAATTTCGCAGGTCCTTTTCCTTGTCTGCTGCAATGGTGACATTGCGCACTCCATCTAACACTGTGCGCGCCATCACAACTTTTGCCTAACTAGGTGTGTTCTTTCACATTACTTCTTTCATATAATAATATATTAGTCGTTTATTTGCTACTTTATTCGATTCAATTATTTTCAAATTGCCATTTTCCCCTCCCTTCCCTTCCCAAGTTTTCGCCTCCATGCGACTGCTCGTCTCTCGCGTTCCGTAGGTAAAATAGTGTCCTGGCCACCTCTTCACTTTAGTGAGGGGGGTCAATTGTCCCCCCTCCCAGAGTGAGGGGGTCTGAGCCGTGGCTCGGACTATCGCACCTGTGCTGGTGAGTACAACTACAATTTCCTAAATGAGCATTAGCCAATGGCCAAGCTTGCGGAAGATTCTTCCCATCGAAGTCTGCTTTAAATCCATTTCTCATGACATCGTGCGGAGCTGGCACACCGGGCCCCTGCGATTTCTTTCGAGTACCTTTCTAAGACTGCTCGTGGTGGTCACAGATTTATGTACTCCACGTCCAGATCGATCATCTTCGGTTATGGATCTACAGATAACATTTTTATGGCACTCCAAGAGGCTGGTGAATCTCGCGTGGCGAAAAGCCTTGGCGATGGAACTCAATGGTTGAAGAGCGGCGGCAGGAGCTCATGACCATCCTTAGAATGACGCATTTTCATGCTTGAATGAGATAAGCATGAACAAATTGATAAGATAAAAACAAGCAGCGCACAGAATAAGCCAGAGGCTATCAACTGGAGGACGAGTTGTCCGCGCATATACTTTCGCTATAATTTTGGCGCACCCTGTAGTTTGCGAGTTTTTTCGAGCAAAAGCTTGCAAACTAGTATGTCTAAGCTTGTTTGCATGTTGCTCCAGGGGTTCTGAGTAGGTGAATAAATTCATGAATAAGTAGACAATGAAGATGAGAAATTTTCAAGTTGAGAGTTGGTTTTAGTTGGTCCGGTCTACGAACACGGAGATAGGATGTGCGATTAAAGGCTGTGACAATCCTGCGAATGACCCAGATCTTGGAGAAGTAGTAATGTGCTGCGTTTTGAATTCGAGGTGCGTTTACAATAGATTTCATAGAAAAATGACCTTCACATTGAAGAATTAATTAAATCGTACTGCGATCCGAGCTGAAAATTTTCGCAAACGTTTATAATCCAAAGGTTCGAAAATTTCAAGGGGAGTTAAATGGCAGTGTATACACATCGAACGCTCCATCGATAGGGTGATGCTAGGACTGACCCACCTCACGCACGTGAGAGCGAGAATACGGAGGTCCATCCTACATCAACAGTCGAAGATCAGGGACGCTGCCGTGTACGCCATAATGAGTAGGATCGGGTGAGCCGGACATTTGATGCGCCTAAACGACAACCGCTGGACGAGAGCCGTCAGCGACTGGACTCCGCGGAACGTAAAGCGCACGACAGGAAGACCACCGACACGATGGTCAGACTTCTTCACGAAGTCCTTCAAAGAACGATATGATGCTCTTCGTGTCTCTCGAACGGACAGAACGCATTGGACCACCCTGGCACGTGAGAGGGACAAATGGAAGGATTGCTGGCGCCCGCTCGGTTTACCCGACGATCAACGGGAGTCAAGGTGATCAAGGTGATATACATCATCCATTACCTGCTACATACGCCGACATGTTTGATAATTTCATTGACGATCGCAAGCCAGCAGTGTGGTCAGACTCATTCCTAGCAAAATGAAGTTCTTTTCGTACACTGTAAGGAGAAAAGCAACCGATTCGAATCTCCAGCACGTTTTGAAAAAGTCGCCATCTCGAAAACTGAATAAACTGAAAGAATGGATTGAAATTTGGGTTTCAAAGCTTAATCACCAAAATCACCAAGGTTCCCAAGCATTCATAGGTTTTTGCAAATTGTGTAGGACCTTCCGCTACCAATTCGATATGTTTTTGTTCCTTTCTATTCATCTCTTCAGATCATTGTGTAACCCGATTTCTTGGACGCCCCCAGCAAATAATCTACAATAGTTTTATGGAAATTAGAATCGCAGATAGCTCCTCTTGGTGGAACTCGCTGTCACTAAAAAGGGTTCAATGGAAAGAATAAATAATACAAAGGGCTCCCATATCACATTTAATTGTAAAAAGTGAGCTGCCTTACAAGCGGCTGTTGAGCTCTTCCCAACATTTCTCTACATTGAAGTTGAAATCCACTTCAATATGTTGGCACTGTGGTTTTCTCCCCATTTCTAGCTGTCAGACAGTCAACAGACCATATCGCTTAGATGTGAAAATACGTAAATACAAAAGGTTCTCTTTTTTTTCGAAATGTCCATTCCACGTGCCAGAAATCCAGAATGTTCAAAACATGAGCAAAGAACGTAAGACTATGGTTGCACTGTTTTTATCTTAGCGCTGAAGCCGCTCGCAAGCAGCATCACCAGTAATTAGTCACAACTTGAAGAAAGAAGTCGTAGACGTTCTTCTCTGCATTGTTTGACTCACTCAATAGCACATGTATCACAGTGGCCACCCTGACCATGCGTTGCGTAGAATTTTTATTCTAGTGCATGAGATTTACACATGATTCCTGAATTCCATAGCCATTTTAATCCGTAATCCTATTTTGACGGCTTCGGAGTGGCCAGTACCTACATTCGACACTGAAGAGTTTTACAATCTACAATCGCGTCGGTAGAATGTGGAAATTTTCGCGAGATTTGCGGGATTTTTGTATAACTCATTCCCAAGTGAAGATTCTTCAAAATACGAAAGACTACATGATGCAGAATAACATTCTGCATACACTCGTTTCCCAGCTACCCCTCAGTTCTGGGGCTGTCACTAAATATTTGAAAAAGTTTGTTGATTGCCTTGACCCCGCCCACTGATTAGTGTCAAACGCGGAAAACTTCTTAATTTTTTGCTTTCTAAAACGCTACTTTACATTTTGGTGATTTTTAAACAGCACCACTGTGTTCAATAGGTGATGGCGAACAATCTCTTCTTAAATTTATTCGGTGATTTGGCAATTTTCCAGCCCTCAAAAATGGCATATTTTCAATGTTATCTACCAAATTTTCAACTGATATGTAGGCCTATCGCGCATTTCAATTTCGCTGCATGTCGGGGAAGGATACAACGAGCTGCGTAGGTTAGAGTTCAGCTCACTTTTAGCACTGACACGGGAGAGAGCTGCAAAGTAGACATCATGTCAAAATTTCTTTCACATTTGCACAGATCAACCAGCAAAAATTTTCGTTTGTCAAATTCCTTATAAGACGGTCTTGCAGCAATCAAGAGATTCCGCTGCCCCGTAGTAGATGCATATACTTTGTTCCTTGGAAAAGAGGTGCTCGCTGAATACAGAAGGCTTACAAATGGCCAAAAATTGTATGCTTTCAGATTCAGATGACCAATTACAGTGTTTTGTTCTTCCAGAGTCGATCTGTTCTCACTAGTCATATACACAGCCGCATACTCTATCGTACTATGGTGTTTCCACGTTATCATAACTATTTACTTTGATCTTTTCTCAATCTCGGGTGCCGAGGTCTCCACGCGCCTGCCTCGCGGATGCTGCAGAGCGGTGGGCTATGTTCGCACCGCAAACTGCTGATTCAGGGATGTTTGACCTCCCAAAAGTTGTCATCGAACTTCAATCTATACAAGAGACCTAAATGATTCAACTCCTTCGTGAAAAGCTCAAAAATTAAAAACTCGAAAAACAGATTTTTCGGGATTTCGAAATCGATTTTCTCATTGCAGAAACATTCTTCTGCTTTTTCCCCTTTTGTTGACGAGAGAAGTATAGCGCTATTTTCTCAATTTATTCAGGACTATGCTCAACTCCCTCTGAAAGCAAAAAGAAACGCTTGCAAACATGCCAGAATACACAACCTAAATTTTCAAGCCATTTTCTTCGTTTTAAAGGCAGAGGGCCACCTCATATCGTTTTCGAGTTATCAACATATTCCGAACCTCCTCGATGCGCTGATTTCGGCAATGTGCTTGAAATGTCCCAATATGGTCTCTAAACCCCGTTTTCCGTGACGGGGTTTGTACCAGTTTGCTGGAATAAATTTACGTGCAAAGACGTGCATCACCGTTGATCTCATCGATTGGACAAGACAGGACGTGTTCACGCGACGTTGCTGCCGTGGCGGGCAGCCAGCACCAAGTACCCGCTTTTTGGAGCGGATCCGCGCCTGCTCCAAAAAGCGGACACTTTGACCCTACCAAAAAACAGGGCTTTTGTCACTTCTGTGACTTAAGCTGTGCGTTGTTGGAATCAGCGTGGCGAGGAGGTCAAGGATATGCTGATATCGTCTAAGTGAGAAATGAGGTGTTCCTCTGCCTTTAATCAGATATAAGGAAAAGATACTGGTAATACAAAATACGATACTAGGTGTACATTGAGTATAAAACGAGGAGGAACAAAAGTACATTTATCTTGCGGGAAAAATCGATTGCGAAATCCCGAAGAATCAATTTTTCTTTTGTATTTCGCTATGGGAATTCGCGAGATCAGAAAACGGATTCCAGATCAGCCTTTATTCATTTATTCATTACACAACAATGGTGGGCCATCTCTTGTCGCATAAACGCAGACAACATATAATACAAAACCAACATAACATATGAATGACAAATAAAACTAGAAACTTGGATATTAAACCCATTGACCCCCACTTATGCGGGCGATAACATCTCCTAAACCTAGTGACTGCAACCTTAGTTTTCTACTCGGCTCTAGAACTAGTACTGAGAGAATATGCGGGCTGATGCAACATTTACCGAGGAATTGGAAAAAGAAGTGGACAAGAATCTTTTTCGTTTTGACTCGATACCAGTAGATATTTCTCATTTCAAAACGCATCAATGTGTCTTTGACTTTGTCGTGAGAATGTGGAAGAAGGCTGACCGTCGTTAATTGTACTCACAGAAGATTTTTTAAAGCAGTGATAAAGCTTTTGAGGTGGCACAACACGAATAGACACTTGTAAGATTGCTATGATTCCAAAGCAATTGCAACAATATTCCGTAATCAATCTCATCTTTCTGAAAAATATGTGCTTTTCTTTCTAAAAGGGCATGAGATGATAAAAAAAGGTCATGATAAACTAAACACCACTTCTTGTTTCTTATAATTTCGATTTCTTTCACTTTTATCGTAAAACCTCCGGGATTGCACGATTTTCTTCCTCGGATAAAAAGGAATACCGTGCTTTTTTCAGAAAGCGCAGATTTCAGAACTACATGTATTTATGTGCTTACGTAGGGAACGTTTCACAAAGAAATTGTGAGGAGAGTAGCGAACTGCTAAACAGTTCCTTCTTTAAGCACGACCAGAATCAGGGGTGAATTGAGAATGATTGTCATCATCTTCAAAGCCAATATTGGATATTGATTACTTTCCAGGAATATTACAAAGGGAGAGACTATCTATGAGTCAGCCTGAAGGCGTCCACCACAAGCTGCAATGGATAGGAGTATGGCTCACGTTTTTGAGCTTATCATAAATGCTTGGGCTTTAAAAATAAGTTCCGTAAATTTATGTTGTGAAAATGAGTGATTAGTTTCGGGAATAAACGATGCAATCTTTGCTGTTTGATTATATCAATAGTATGCATGTATACATATCAACAACAACTTAGACATTCCGGGGATCGCGGCGACATGCGTTGCAATCCATGAATTGGGCGTTGTTTAACCACAATTTAGCTGCTGTCTGGTTACTAATCGGTTGCTATTCGCTCTCTATTCGATTGATAATTGGTTGCTAGGAAACAATTGAAGAGGCCAGCAGCAGTCAGCTTTTCCCCTTCTATGAATTTTACTGTGCCGCTGAAATCTGCTAGAAATTCTGATCATAATACTTTTTATTTCAAAGGAAAAGCTCAAATTTGAACGTAGTTGCGCACCTTGGAATGCGCACCTCCAAAACGGCCATTATTTTTAAGACAACCTAATACCTGCATTTTTCTTGAGTACTCGGCTGTGGCGAGGTTCGAAAACGTTCCCGGAAAGGTACCAATCTACCCGTTGTCTTGAACTCGCCGAGTTGATCTGTAGAAACTGGTGTAGTCGGTTCCAACAACTCGTGCTAGTCACGGAAACCAATTTTTGGTAAGGATAGCAAAATAAACGATATTTCAATGGAAAAAATCATCTACTCTAGGTGAATAGGAGGTTTAGAACATTACTAAAAAAGTGTCAGTGCTCACGGAGAATGGTTCAGAAGAAGGATGAAAATGGGAGTACGATGTAGAATGATCATGATTCTAAGGATGAATGGAGAACTGCGTAAAATCCAAGCAAAGAAATCATTCTTCTGGAGCACCATGCCTACTTACCTTCGTTACCCATTGCGTCGAGCATCTTGTACGCTGGCACCTTACGATGAACATTAAACACAGCAGTGCCGTATGGAGAAGGCTGTGCCTCCGATAATTTGGGCACCCGGGTGGAATGGTAAAAATAATAAAAACTATCAATAAAAGTAAACAATCAAAGTCAAACTAATACGAAACAATTGGTTAGTTCACGAAGTATTCCTGAGAAATCCGGGGAACCGTTCACGTAGGGCACCCATCTTTAGCAATTCCATATAATCCCAGTGAGTCCCCTCAAAATTGACATCTGGCGTAATGTCGAGTTTTGCAGATGCGCATTCACAAATTGAAATCACCCCATATTTCGAAATTGTGTTTTTCTGCTTATTCATACGTGGAATGGATGTACTTTGAAATAATTCAAGCTACACTGTGATTTGTTAACACCATTTTTCACATTCCGCTTCTGATTTTCTGGCATTTGAGATTTATTAACGATAATTTCGACATTTCACTTTTGATTTTTTGGCACCATGAGATTTATGAGCTCCACAATTAACATTTCACTTTTGATTTTTTGGTATCTTGTATTTTGAACAGTGAACTTGCCACCTGGCTCCACCACAAAGAACGTTTCATGGGCTGCTGCCGCAACCGAATTTTCCACTCTGCAAGCGTTCGCTCGAGCGCCACCAATAGAGGCTCCATATTCGATGCAGCCATACTCCTTCAGAAGTTCTAGATCCATAGTGACACTTTCCAATCACGGAATGATGAAATGAAAGAAAGGGACATTTCACTGTGTTGAAAGCATATTTGAAATTCACCTCGTGAACAGGCGACAGCAGCGAACTCTACTGCGCCAGAAGTGATGTGTGCTGAGTTATTCCTCCTACTCCCATACAATCATATTACTACGATACATTTATTGCGTCATTTCATCACAGTGGTAGAGATGAGAACAGATAAATCTCAGTAAGTGGCTTGTAAACATTAGTGCCCGTAGTAATCTCCCTTCATCGCAGCTAAGCTGCGTTGATCAGTCGACTGCTGAAAAACTCGTCCAAAGTCACATTAGCAGCGTTCCTGTGTTGTGAAATGGTCAACGCAGGGGTAAGTAGAGCGTCCTCGCTGCTCGATTCCTCACCGGAGCTAAGCAGAAACTCATCCCAACTCAACTTCCTGCTCCGATTGAGAGGAAACGACGAAATAGTGCGTCAGCCGAGCAGAGTCACGTAAGTTACTCGCGAGTGACTTACGTAAACTCCCCTCCGCTGACCCACTATTTCTATCCACAACGTGTAATAACGCGTGAAAACCTAACCCGAACTATCCACATATTAACGGCGTGGAA
The DNA here is from genome assembly GCA_000688135.1 of Ancylostoma ceylanicum. Lineage (NCBI taxonomy): Eukaryota > Metazoa > Nematoda > Chromadorea > Rhabditida > Ancylostomatidae > Ancylostoma > Ancylostoma ceylanicum. Next base: position 495,619 of record JARK01001340.1, on the reverse strand, counting down.
TACGTGTATTTAGACGAGTTTCTCCACGATGCTACACCCTTTGAAGCGAACGGTCCATTCGAAGCTATGGCGCGGCTGAGGTTGCTGGGATGTTTACAGGCTGCGCGATTTGGGTGCACATCCCGACTCGATCAGGCATTTCTGTTGAATATGATTGCTTTTGAATATCTACGTTCTTTTCTTCACCTTTACCATTTTTACTAGCATAACCTTTCCATTCAACGAGTTTCTTCACTGATTTCATTCCGAATCGTCTAGCTCCGCGACCTCATTCGTTCCATCGTTTTGAATAGGTGGTATGCAAATTTCCATTTCGCTGTTATTTTCTCATTTTTGAAGGGTTTTTCGTATTCTTCACGGCGCAAATCAGCGTCCTTTCCAATCGTGGGTTCTGATACCGCTAGGCTGACCCCGCGCTTATCCCAGCTCTGTTGGGTTAACAGCCAACTGAGCTCAGCTGGGTTGAGGGGGAGATTACTACGGGCACAGAATTCATGGTTCTGGGCCATGCACATATCTCTCGGACGTAACAGCAGATCTATATAAGAGAAGCACTTGAGTAGTTGTTGGATTTACCAAAAAAGACAAAACCATATGGTGGAACCAGTTGTCCTGACCCGAGCGCCCTGACCTCGTTGTTCACGGAGTTATGTTCAAGAAGGCGAGGGACGTGAGTTCCAGAGTGCATATCGATAAAGAGGGACAGTAGCAAGATGAGCTAATGACTCGGAGAGCTATACGTGGAAACAATAAGTGCGCCGTTGGGCGGCGATGGTCACCGTAGCTAGGCTTTAGATTTTCAAAGCAGTGATCATTAACCGGAATGGGCAGCTCGCCGTTCCGGGGCTAAGTAAGCCAACGATGCCGAGATTCAGAGATCACGGCCAGTGACGAACACGAACGCATCACCGAGCGAAACCAGGCCAGAAAACCAGCTTTCACTTCTAACGATTACGTAGTCTACACGAAGTCTATTCACGCAACTATCGATGCTACGCTTGGTTCCTGTTTCATGAACTCCAACTTGCGGATTGGCAAAGGGTGACCTACCTGCGATCGAGGCAACCCTGCATTTTTGTACTCAATGAGAAATGCCAATGCATTATCTCTTGAATCATTATTGAACTTTCCTGAGTATCTGAATGAGCAAGTATAGTTTATTAAAAAATCGTTGCCTCGCGCTGCACTGGCTGTCAGCAGAGTCACGTCGTACCACGTATGATAGTGCATGAACGACGTGGCGCGGATTAGCAGACGGGCGGTGCTGTGTGAGGCAAGAATTTTTTGGAGCCACTGTAATCTGAATAACTCTCTGTTAGAAACCTTGCATAGCTTGAAATTGTTTTGACGTCGCAAATAAGCTCCACATAATAACTTTTCTTCTTCCGAAGGTGACCGTAGCAATTTTCGCCGGTGTTCTGCAAGAGAAGGGATGAAATGCTTGCACGTAATCTCATACTTCCGCTCATTTCCCCAGACAGAGGTAGGGATAGTTGGTCATTTTGCCGCAACTTTGCTGATGGTAATTGAATCAATTCTCTTCGAACCTGCTCAATTCTAAACGTCTGATATTTATTTAATGTTAACAATTTCGCATTCTCACATTTATGCTCTGGCTCAGTCTACCCAACTGCTTTGGGAGAATTTGAAAATTTTCAATTTCACACCTACCATTTATAAAACTCATTATTAGCACGTTCCATTTCCAAATACAAAGACGAGAACAAATAAAGGACAAATGTGGATTGCAACGACGCAGAAGAAAAACACCTTAGGTTTCGGAAGCAGTTATGAACAGCAATTATTCATGAACTCGAAGGAGAGCACATCCCTTGTGATTTTTCGATTGTTAAAGGCACCACCCCACTGTGGAGAGTTTCTGAGATTTTCGCACGAAAAGAACCTACAGTGGCTGCTGATCAGGATAGTTCACGTGATTCCATGCTGAACTCCTGCTAGGAACTTTTTCCGAGCCCGAATTTTAGGGAGTTTGGGAGCGGAGCCAAGGCAGGGTTAAAGAGTTTCTTGGTCATGTATTCCGATGATACGTAAAGGATAGTTTCTATTAGACATAATCGAATTCTATTATAGATCAAGAGCAGGACATGTAGAGTACGGATTTATTCAAAAGGTGCGCTCTTGGGTTTGAATTATTCAGGAAGCGCCTTCACTCCTTCCCCTCCCCACCCCTAAGGGCACTAAGGGGTAAAAAACGGGTTTATTTGGCACTTTGGCACGGAATCGCATATACCGTCGTGATGAGCAGATCCTGTTGACTCCTTTCACATGAAAATCTCGAAATTGCTTCTGGGGTGGGCGGTGCCTTCAACTGCCAAACCAACCGCTGGAAGTGTGTTCAGACGCAGTCTTGCCGTATCCGAGACGACAGCAATGCACGGGCTGGCAAAAGTGCACGAGGTGCTGCATGGAATACAGATGGGCACAGTAACAATTCAATCAGCGGGTGACATTTCAAAAGCATTTCGGCAGGGTTCGAGGTGGTGCTACTAATGAAAGCAATTACTATTGTTTAGACCCTCGAAGAAAAAACAGCTTAATTGGATCATGTAAAGCGGAGGCCACGCAGTCACGTTTTGATCCGAGCAATCTGTCCCAATAAAAAGGGTGCGCGGACAACGAATTCATCAGAACATGGCTAAGCTATATTTCATAGCGCTTGCCATAGTCTGCCTATTACCTGCCCTGTGCGAAGGTGAGTGCTCTTTTGTAACCGAATCACTGATGAATTAATAAGTTCACTTAAGGCAATCCTGTCGTATTCGCTACTCCACAATGTCAAGGTGGTTACCTAGACCAGAGCACAATCAACACCGGCGTTCTCAACCCCATTAATACTGCTCGAGAAAATGTGGCAAAGGGTAATCAGCAGAATGGCCCAAACGGAACTAACTTGCCATCAGCGAAAAGCATGACTCAAATGGTCAGTCATTCACTTGCTAATTTGCACTACATCCTTAATGCTGCGGGGAAAATTATCCAATTCATCATAATAGATTGATAAAGCTATGGATTTCCTCAGATGTGGCGTAACATTCAGGTGTCCAGATATGCTACTGCACTTCTAGAGCAAACCCTACACATCTTCTCTATTGGCTTAAGAGATGTCCACTGAGGTTGGGAGTCGTGAAACACCCAAAAATTCACGGACATCACGTTGTCAGATTCTCGTTTATCGTGTCCTTTCCAGGAAAGACCGCAAGTAATTCGGCTCTAGACACCTTTGTATCTATATACCCTACGGGGTGACTCAAAAGTCTTGGGCCCGAATTTCAATTGCTTCAAAAGCCATACATAATGATGAAGGGTAAACAAACTCCAGTAGTACCTTATTGAAAGAACGAACAACGAAACATTGTCACTGAGATACAGGAAGTCCAAATATTGTTGATGCTAGGTAAGCGAAAACGCACCACAGCAGGCCTGCACGTGGACATCAGCACATCGTCGTCATTTTCTCCCAGATTTTCTTCAGGAGAGTCCTCAGAACCTAAACCTAAGTGAAAATATTAGGGGGACATTGCCTTTCAAAATACCCATCCATGAGTTACAAAACTACAGACCGCTTTTCTGCCATCCTTTTTTTTTTCTGCGCTGGTGGTTGAATTTCTGATGGCATAACTTTGAAGAGTGGATCAGTTGCATCCACATACGGGCACAATTCAAGCGCGAAAAGCTAATTGACAATCGTTGCAGAGTTGGAGTTGCGAACTTGAGCAAACTGCTGTAAAAGCCTTGGAAAATGGCAAATGTCTCGAAACTGCACCTGATTCTGGAGGCAAAGCCAGCTTCTTCGACAAGTACGTTTATTTGCTGATGGATTGATCAATCATACGAATTCCGATTCTCTGGCTGCAACGTCAAATATGCGAAAGATTCTGTGCTTTCTTCTTTAGCCACGTAAAAGGAAATCTTCGATCTCCTGTAACGAGTGGGATTGTTTAGGGTTACTCCTGCATGCCATTGGGGCAGAATATAGTGAATAAAAAAGCGCTACATCTGTTCGTTTTTGTTGATCCGTAGGATTCATTTTTGTGCTTGGAACCAAGTTTTCCATCGGAAGCCATCCAATCACTTTGGGCATTGGTCATGAGTAAAAAAACTGCAGAAATATAGGGAGAGGGGCCATATGTTATTGTAATACAACGTATGATCACTTATTTTCCCGCCAGGAACTCTTTTCCGCTCTCTTTTCTGCCGAATAAAGAAAAGTTCACAGTATTTTTAGTTAAGATCCGCTTTTAAGGTAAGGTTTTGCTATCGAGCAGTTAGTCTCGAAACAAATTCTTTGAGAAAAATGGGTTGTTGTGCAATTTCCATGGAAGATTCACGAAATCTTCGGAGTGGATTTCACTGCTCAGACGATTCTCGAGGAGGATAAGCCATGCCGATTTCTGTAGCGCTAATCATCACGCCAGCAATATGAAGGAGTATAAGCATTGTCAAAATCGGGAAGACTCATTTCATGGGACTACCTATAATTATGTATACACAGGCATGTACATGCATAACTTGCCATAAATAATAAGATGAACTTGTTGAGAAACTTTTGCTTTGTTTTCAATGCCATCAGGACTATATGGTTGATTTGAAGCGTCTATCTCCCATAAATTCAGCCAATACGACTACCCCGCTACGCCTATAAGCGAAATATTAGCCAACGCTTTCAACGACAACTATCTGTCCCAAATCAAAAATAATAAGTTGAACGTCCAATCCCAAGGCACTGTCACCAGCACTGTCACCTTCAACGGCCCTGACAACTTGAAATCCTACGCTAACGTAAGTTGGGTTTTGAAAGCACGAAGCTTTTTTTCATTCCATTTAGGACATGTCCAGAAGTTTAAAAATAATTTCAGTTGATACGACCTGAAGCTAAGGAAATAGGATGTGCATTCAACAGATGTACTTCACCAGAAGTGAAGTACACGTATTACTGTATTCTGAATACGGAGTGAGTTTTTATGATAAGGAAGACAGAAGACACTCAAATGATGGAACTGCTAAAATAGTCAATTTGTGAGGTCAATTTGATGTTGCAAATCCTATCATTCAATACTCCATTATATAGGCATACCTAAACATTTCAAGGTTTAGGAACGGCTTAAGAAGGAGATGATTCATTGAATATTTTATTCAATTTCGTAGTAAATTGAACGAATGCGTCATTTCATGAGGAACGTTCCTGTGGAGCAATTGACTTGATAAGAAGTTCCTTTCGTCATTTTTTTCGAATTTTCTAGAATAGTTTCGTGAAATAACTCACTGCTCTGCCCACATAAGTACATACTTGTGGTGCGCGGCTGCACCACCAGAGGTTTTTTTTTTGTAAAATTTCCAGTTTCCTTTTCATGCAATTTTCAAATGTAAAATAGCATGACGTATCAGATCGCCGACTACGGAATGTCCAATTTTCCCGAGTGAATCATTTTGAAGGGCCAGTTTCACTCGGGCACCTGTAATCTTTTCCTGCAATCATTATCCCTTTCCCCGATTTTATACCACTCTTCATTTGAGAGCTGCTTTTGCAAAACGGTAGGAAGATCAGAAAAACGTGCTACTTTTGAATGCAGTTCTCCTGTGGAGCCTTTGAAGCATGGACCGTCCGAAACCTCAGTGAATAATTCAGGAATGAGGTAGAAAATAAATGGACGCAACATTATTCGTGTGAGAAGATCCGGTCTAGTTCAGTGAACTGATCCCAATAGGGAGATAAGCAAAGATTCGTTGCGAGCTGTGGTTAAACCAAGTTGATTTACGGCTATGCATGCCTAACTGGCAAGGTTGCCTATGTTTGTCCCTAAAATAATTTAGCCATCCAAATCAGCTAGCGAAGGCAAAGTTGCTCGAGGAACTGGTTTCCATAGTTATTATATTCCTACGAGCGAGTACTATGTACTCGTCGAGTCTCTAGATTACTTGAAACTTCGTCATAATGAGAATAAAAGTCGTGATTTTGGAACAAGCGCCGTGATAGTAGTAACATAGGTTAAAATTTCACATTCAGCTAAGACAAAGAAGGGCCAAATGGTCCTGTTTACAAGCGGAACTTTTTGAGCAATGAAACGCTATGTGTTAACCAACATTGAAATTTTGATTATTGCAGGGATATCAAAACTGGAGAGACTGTCTACCAGGGCGACCCAACACAAATCACAAGTTGCAGTCAGGTTACCTGCCCATCAGGGTATATGTGTAACACCACCACCCTCTTATGTGAAGCTACTACGGTGGCCACGGCAACAAGCGCTCCTTCAACGAGCTCATCTCTGGTGACAAGTCCATCATCGTCACCAAGCACTCCTTCGGCAACCACCACACGTGCGACAACAACAACAACAATACCTACTTCTTCACAAGCACAATTCCCATCAGGTTAGTGGGAAGCCATTCCCTCAGTGCTTATTTTTTTCACGATAAGGATTTGAGTACAGTTCTGCTGATAAATAATCATTGTTGAAAGGTATGCTGACACAATGGTTCACTCTACCATATTCCAATTCCTGCCCAAAATCGAACGAACCGTTCCGAATTTTTTCCTTCTCTAGATTTCCTGTTGTTGAACTTGTCGCAAGAATGATTTGAAGCCGTCAAAATTTTGACACTGTTTTCTTGCTTTTCAACCTGTTTGTAAAAAAAAGTCACCCACTCTATTTTTATCGTTTCTGTCGTCGCAGCTCTAGCAGTTCCTACAGCATGCGAACTTCTGCGCCTAGATTTAGTTTTATGTTCTACACAAAGATCTAAGGGCAATCATGTCCAATTCAGGCGGCGGCGGCGGTATGTGCTCCACATCCCACAACTATGCTGGCAGGATGACCGACGCTATCAGGAATGAATACGTAAGGCTGCACAACTTCCGGAGGTAATTTCTCGAGTATCCTGCAGATGTGGCCAGATCGCTGCACGCTTTTTTAGCGTACGCGCTATACTGTTGTCATCCCCCTATTTGCTCAAACATTGTTCAGAGGTCTGCTAGCAACAGGTCAAATCCCTCGAAAGGACGGGAAGTATCTACCGAAGGCGTCCAACATGTGGAGCATGGTAAATTACTTAAAATCTGCTTGTTTTTCGCTTTTCAATTAAAACAATTTAGTCATATGACTGCGCTTTGGAAGCAGGAGCGATAAAACATGCAAGCACGTGTCCGTCGGCACTTTCCGACCCAAATTCGAGACCCAATGAGGGAGAGAACTTCAAATCATTCCCGGCAACAAAGTTCGACTTTGGCACAGCAGCTAAGAAAGTGCGTCATTCTTTGAGAGTATTTGTTTGTTTTTCGTGTGTGCAGTGACCCTTTTTCGTGTGTGCAGTGACCACTAATTTCCAGTCTGTTACTGAATGGTGGAAGCCAATTCGTTCCGTGAACTATTTCGAAAAGGTTGTCGTCTTCCGACCCTTCCACGTGGGAGCCCCGATATCCTCCTTCACACAGGTTTGTGATATGCTAGCTAAAACAGGGTTACTTGCACAATTCTGTTCTTTTTGTTGCTTATGCGGAAGCTGCTATTCATCCATCACATAAGAGCAATGACCAGTGACGTCTACGACTATCCATGATGTTAAGGGCAATTTCAGAAAAGGGTGGAATGTATCATGTTACTAATGTGGACATACAGGGTAGCAGCACAGCAAGCTCTGTGTAAATGCTATGGTAACAAATAGGAAAGTGGCTTTAATACCTGTGTCTTTCCAGATGGGATGGGCCTCAAGTAACAAATTGGGATGCTCAATTGTCAGGTGCACTACCGAGAACCGTTACGTAGGCGTGTGCCGATATCGTGCAGGGTACTTTACCATTTCGTTCTTCCTGAATCTGAACATAACGTTTTTTATTTCAGGGGAAATATTGTGAACAGTAACGTCTACCAAGTTGGAAATCCTTGCTCTATGAATCCCGGCGGAGCGACCCGCTGTAACCCCTCAGAAGGGCTGTGGTCTTAGACGCACTTCTTTGTACTGGAGAGGGATTCTATTTTTTTCTATTTCTTCTACATTCTTCAACATTTCATGAGTCGGTGTTGACAATACGAAGCGTAGTCTTCAACATGGGTTGTTAGTATGGTATGGGAATAAATGCTGTTTTCAACATAGGTTGTTAGTATGGTGTGGGAATAAATGATGATTTTGATTCCATTTATAGAAACATGTTTCTCTAAAGTGCAGCACTTGGAATGAGCGCTGAACATCTAGACTACTCTTTGCTTGAAAACAAATTAGAAGTAACAAATTGGGATGCTCATTCATCAGATGCAATAACGATAACCGTTACGCAAGCGTGTGCTCAAATTCGCCAAGGTACTCTCTCACTCATCCCTCCTTAAGCTTCATTCATAGTGCGTCGGAGTCCGATTCGGTCGGATAACAAAAGATGAGTATCGATCCTCGCCGGTCGGATTCCGACGAGGATCGATACGTATCATTTCTTATCCGACCGAATCGGACTCCGACGCACTATAAATAACGCTTTGCCCGGAGAAAGAGAATTCGTTTTTGGGGAGACATTGTGAACAACAATGTTTAACAAGCTAGGAACGTTTGCACCGTGTAATCTACCACTGCTGATTTCTGTGACTCCACGGAGAAACTGTAGTTTTAGAAACGTTTCTTCCTACTGGATGAGGATTCTATTTGTAATTTTCACTACCTCATGAATTAGTGTTGACAACAAACGTGTAGTATGCTGTTGTCATCATTGGTGGTAAGTTTTAGTTACGGAGTAAATGATGCAATCGGCGTTGCTAGAAAGCAAAGGTGGTGCAACCATTCAAGGTATGTGCGAGAGTTTCACACTTTCTAAACATCAGGAGATTAAGGGAGAAGCCAAATCAATAACTGACTTTGCTCAAGTGAAAAATCCTCCTTATGTTGGGTATATATTACGATTCTGGCCGCCCTGCTAACGTCGGACCTGTAACTTTGATTTTCCCGGGACGTTCTACTGTGCACTTCTAGTTGCTCAGACATTCGTGGGGGTGGACTACAGGTGAAAATGGGTTCACCCCCACTTGTACCTGGGGGTGGACCCAAAATCGTGGGGCATCTACCCCCGACAATTGAAGGACGTCCCCCATGTGCCCTCACAGCTGTCCCCGGGTGGAATGGAACGCGTTATTGGATTCCGGCGGATGGGGGGACGACCAGGGTTATGCGCAGCACGCTCTGCTCTTCTCGGACGTCCAGATACGCTCCCTCAACTCAAAAAGTGGGCGAAGCCGTTGGGGTCCTACCTGCTCATCACCACACCGAATGTCTGAGTGATAGGTGAGGTCCGTTAGAACTACCGGTTGCGAGGGCACATGAAGTTTCTCAATTACGTTTTTTAAAAATACCTATGGGTCATCTCATTAGCAAACCCTATAGAAGTTGGTGCTTCAAGCAAGGGTACCATGGAGAGCAGCAGGCCTGCAGCAACGTCCATTGAAGGGAGTAAAGTAAGCAAAAGTTTCCTTGAACCTCAAATTATACCTTATTCAAATTCTCCAAAGCATGCCCAGTCAGTACCCTTGTAAAAAATTATTTATCCCCGAATTGGTCCGGCTTGCTCGATTCTGCCCTAAGTGCTTGATATTGAGAAACTCGCTCCAATGTAGCACTAGCGACCAGTATAAAAACAAATTATACTAGGTGCGTGCGTGTGAAGCGCATACGCGATGATGAAGAACGGATAGGGCTAGTCACATCGCTGGTGCAGCTAAGACGCACGCGTTTACGGGCTGGCTGCGGCAGCGCGTTCTTCTTACTGAGATTGTTTACAAAGCAAAGACCGCTCCTCATGGAAAATTTTTCGCGAGCGGATACATGAGTCTGACTTCGATAAATTGCCATTCACAGCCTGAATCCCACTTTATCACACGTGTTGCCACGTCTACTAATCCGGTAGACCACGCGGCATTGATCGATATATCGATTAGTTACATGATGCAGCTGGTTGTGAAATGTATGATGTACATCACGTTCAACAAGAATGATCAGTGGCGACCTCGGCCTTTGAGAGGTAGTCACATTTTCAAGAATAGAAAGGTGGGGATATTCAGAATCGCTTCGAAATTCTCAAGTCCACAAATAATCACAGAACACCGGTGACAGACGATGGAGGGGGGGGGGAAGGCTGCCATTCTAGGTTTTTGGCACGCAAACCA
>JARK01001340.1:416185-483374 GCA_000688135.1 Ancylostoma ceylanicum | reverse complement strand
TTGGACAGTGATCCCTTACGAGATCAACCTCAGTGCTTCAAGCCGCTCTTCTTTGTTGTTCTTCACTGCCTCCATCATCTTTCATCTCTATGAAATCATTAAGAAGCGGTAGAGAACAATGACCCCAAAATCTGGTGCACGTTCTTGTGTACGTACGAGGGTGCGACGCCTTTTCGTGGGATTTGAGTGCACTACGGTGCTCATAAAGGCGCTAGGAGAGCGGTCGCATAGTTTCACCAGCATACTTCTGCACACATCCCGGAAAGCCCGATCTTGTGAAGGAATCTATTCCAGCTGGTGGCGTTAGCTGCTCTGATCCGAGCATTAGGCTTGTGATTTGATATTACGGGGGACATAACACTCTCATGTTGATACAAAGTGTTGAAAAAGCCAAGGTTATTAGCATCAGATGACATAGAACCTCAGTAATGGAAAAGTAGTTCGATGAGTTGTGAAGTCCAAATTCTCTGTCGACAAGCAGCAAATGCTTAATGCGCTGCAGGTCATTTGAAATCTCACTCAAAGGCCCAATGTCATGACGTCACTTAACTTGTAATTTCTTTAGCTTATACATACAAGAAGTCCTCACTGGAACCAGAAGGTCTGGTCACCATTACGCTTTATTCTTTATTCTTTATCACACCTCTATATCGCAACTGAACGATTCTCATCGATCTGCATTTGCGTAAAGTTCAGCAGTAGGCATTTTACCTCCAGTCGTCGATCTCCAGCTTCATGTCGCACCTTTCCTTCTTATACTGCACTTGCAAATAAAGGCGAACTGCCGCATATGTGAACGTACGACCCGCGCCAGCCGACGCCATGTTGGGTCGGAGTTTTGTCTCCACACGGGTAGCATCACGTTGAAGCTGGTGGAGGGATGGTCGACCGCTCAGCTTGGCAGTGTAACAAGGACTGACACTTACGCTGCAGGACGGATAATACTGCTGCAATAAGCTGTATCCTGTGAGATGTACTCGTCAGTAAACAAGGCATACCCCATAGGTCACAAGTACATATGTATGTTTAGTTATTTTCAAAGAGCAGCCGAACCTAATGTATTTGTGGCTTTGATGGTCATGTACGCACCCTTACCCATTCCACTCAAACTGGATGAAGACGCGCTCTGTCAAGATCTGGCTGCAAACTAACATTTCTGGAATAGCTCACCTCTCAGCGTAGGACATCAGTTTGTCACATTCGTGGCAATGACCGTGCACGCCTGCAACGCTGCATGGAATAGAGATGGATACTGTAACATATCAGTCGAAGCGTGACTTTTCAAAATCCTATCGATGCAGTTATGCGAGTGCTGCTAATGAAAACATTTCCTTTTGTATAGGACTCTGGAAAAACAGCTCATCCCTGATCACATGTGAAGCGGAGGCTGTGAAGTCACGTTCTCTCTACGGAACCTCTCCCAATAAAAGGGTCGCGCGGACAACGAACACATCAGAACATGGCTAAGCTCTATTTCATAGCGCTTGCCATAACCTGCCTACTACCTGCCCTGTGCGACGGTGAGTGATCATTTGTGCCAATCCTAGAGAAACTCCCATAAGAAAAACTCTCTTAAGGGAAACCTATCGTACTTGTTTCACCGCTCTGTCCCAATGGTAACCTGGACAAGGACACAATCGACAACAGCGTCCTCAAAGTTGTGAATAAATACCGAGAGGATTTGATTAATGGCACGCAAAAAAATGGCGCACTAAATCAGATGTTACCACCACCGAAGGGCATGACTCAGTTGGTCAGTTATTCACCTGATGAATTATCCTGCTTTTCATCATGAATACTTGTAATAATCAAGGTTGTAGCGGTTTCGTTCCGCTACATGAGGTAGTACACTTTATAGCATGATAATCCATAACCTGCAGACCTTTAATTTTTCATCTTCCGCCCTCTGAGGCTGAGGCCAATTCTCTCGATCTCTTCGTCTGGTAAGGAACATTTTTAGGAAATGGTGTCATTGTACTAGTTTTGTCTTTTTGCACAGAATAGAAAGGAAATATGTCTAAACGGGTCTGTCAGCCAAACTATGAAGTCTTATTTTAGTTGTATTAGGTTGTCCCGGAAATAATGGCCGCTACAATGTAATCAAGTTTCGAAAATTCATAATGTCACCATCTTCGGGAACTTGATATGCAATTTTGTAATCATCCTGAAGCGAGGAGTCTGCTCTCTCCGAATTCGGGAGGCACATCGTTATTCCTGCATTTTTCTAGTTTTCGCAGCCGACATCGTGCAATGAAACGAAACGCAGTTTTTGAGCTCTTCTATTCACAAGGCTCTTTCTGCCCTAATAGCACAAAAGCCAGATCTTTTGTTAGCTATATGCATATTCGGGCAGAAATCCACCTTGCGAACGCTCTTAACTTTTCAACTAGAGATGCTCTTCCAAGAAGGTACGAGTTTTCAACTTTGACCATATCATGGTCGGAAAACGTCTTGCAAAGCAGAGAATAGCCTAGGAAGCGGTACGAAAATCCTGGGAAAAAATCCTTCTACACAAATGTTCGAAAAAAAATACCGCTTCTTGTATTTGTCCACCCTTTGGCTCTGATTCTTCTTCTTCTTCCTAGCGTTTGTCCCACACAGTCGCAGCGTCCGCTGTACCGCATCTCCTTCTCCACTTGTTTCGAATATCCGCGTCCCTCATGGCTAGTTGCACTTCGGTCATATCAGACTTCACACAGTCAAGCCAGCGAGTCTTGGGTCTCCCGCGTGGCCTAGTGCCTTTGACGTTCAGGTTAAGGGCTGAACGTCAAAACGTCAAAGGCACTAGGCCACGCGCGAGACCCAAGACTCCGATTATAGAGCACGGATTAGGTTCTGGTTAAGCGAACATTGAATGAATACCGAATGCACCATCAGGCTGACTTCACCTAATAATGATTCGTTTTTTAGGTGACTTTCTGAGTGAGAAAAAATTTCTTTTTCATTCAAGTAGTTATATTATATGGAGATATTTCTCCGCCAGTTCGAACAGGAACGCAGAGTTTTTCTTAATTTTTGAAAGCCTTCCCTCGACACTTCCTGAAAAGACCCCAATTTCTTAATCTGTGGTGAAGCCCTGAATATACAAGGACAGATTTGATAATGTAGAAACAGGTCTTGTTATTCTGTTTCACAACTGTCTATGTGAACTTAAGATTTTAACACTTCATTTTAGAGAGATCTTCATACGCCGTTGATTAGATTCCTTCTGACACAACTTGGAAGAATGAAACGAATGAAGGAGCTTAGAGTTCGAGAAGGAACTAATTCGTATCCATTGCAGGAATGGGGATGTGAACTTGAGCAGAAAGCTATGACTACGCTTAATGGAATGTGTCCAACAGACGAGCCGGCTGATCCAGATGGACTCGCTACTCTCTTCAGTGTGTACGTGTATTCATTTTGTTCATTATTTCTGTATATTGTTATTGTTTCTAACAATTACACAACTCACACAGGTGTTCTCGTTTGAATGCAAACCAGTGTTTGCTAACGATCAAACATAGCTGCAGGCGCTAGCGACTGTTTCTTACAAATGTGTACTGGCTGTGTTTATACTTTGAAGCGAGGCGATGAGGTCGCGGCGACGACAACAGCATGAGCGATGAGTGAGCAAAGCCGTCGCGTGCACGGTCGTGCCACTTTGAACTTCTAGATTCGGCGTGAGCATCAACGATTATGCGTTTCATGAGTAGCCGTGAGGTCCCATAGGTTTCATGCCGGAACAGCAGAAAAAGCGAGGAAACAATGAACAATCTCAGTAAACAACGTCGACAAAACCATCGCACCGCGTCTGCTAACAGACGGCATACTGACTCGGCCGCTCAGTTTTCGAAGGGAATAGTTTGAAAACGACGTGAGGGTGACACTGCTTATATGTACAAAATATTGAATTCGCTGTTTCAGGATTCCATTTGTTTCGGGATTCCATTTCTAACATCTGGGGTATTAGGCGATATACGCAATGTGTATGGTTGTTTAAGTGTTTATAGTTATATATTTATATAGTCCATTTTATCCACAATGTCTAGATGTTTTGCAGAATTTCAGTGTAACTTTTCATTCGGTCACACACATCTGCTCCAAACAAGATAAAAAAAAGAAAACCAGAACTTAAGCGTTCACATTTATGAACATATTTAACTTAACAGTATCTTCAACACTAGGAGTGATATAATAAAATGGCGCTGAAGTGCCACAAAATCAGAATAACTAACATCTACGATGTGATAAACCCTCCATCCTATCCACTCAACGTCAACGTTGTTTTTCGTTTGGATTTTACTTGTTCCGCCTAATAAATGGGACAAAAATAAGTGCAAAAAAAGCATTTCGATAAATATGTTTCCAAAAATATAGGTTATGCCCCTAACTCATGTGAATTCAGCGGCTACGATGACTTTCCCCCGCCGACCCCCGATACACCACCTGCCCAACTACTTAGTACGAGTATCAACACACTCTTAGGGAACATCGAGTTTAATCCTCTCAATGTTGTTTCGCAGGGTACCGTTAGTAAGACGGTCACCTTCACCGGTCCTGATTCACTGAAAGACTATGCAGAGGTAAGTCCAATCTTGAAATCGGCAGGAGTTTCGGAACTTATCACTTATTTCAGTTTATGCGACCACAAACGACACAGATAGGATGTGCAATTAACAAGTGCGGTGCGCCAGACTATCCATTTACAATATACTGCATCGGGAATACAAAGTTAGTTTTAGTCATATTACTGAGAAAAAGGGAAAACACACAGGAAGAATGCTAAAATTGGAGACTGAGCTGAAGAGAAGGCGAAACTCCCTTCAAAGTCCATTCAGCGTTGCAGGATGAGTATGGGATTTTTCCCAGGACTCTCTAGAATCCCCTAACGTTTCCCTCCCGGATCGAATCATGGAAAAAATGGTGGATTTATACTAAGCGCCTAGGAATAATGAAAATTTTGCTAATTATAGGACTATCCAGGTTGGAGAGACTGTCTATGAAGGTCTGACAGACCCCATCAAAAGTTGCGCTGACGTCACATGCCCAACAGGAACTGTCTGTAACGAAACTACGTATATTTGTGTTAATACCACTTCTGCGGCAACAACAACACCTATGTTAACAACCATGTCCACGGCCACTAGCACATCGCCAACAAGCTCGTCACCAACTACATCTTCGCCAACAGCCGCACCAACAACAACAATGCCTACTTCTCCGCAAGCAGAATTTCCTGGAGGTTAGTGATGAGCTATTTCTTCAGTGACTGCTTCACAAGTACTGAATTTCCAAAACAGCCCCACTGGTTCTGCAAAATGTATTGCTGACAGTTAAGCTGACATGATTATTCTGCCAAGAGGATTCAACCAAAATCCTTTTACCTTCTGAAACATGTTCTCTCACACTTGCCAAAGAAAATTCTAGAGTTTGTCAAGATTTCAGCACTGCTCCCTCATTTTCAGGAAGGTCCTTTTCTGTATTCCGCCGTCATATCTCACGCTCTTCTTCGTGCCTAGAATTTCCTGCTCCTAGATTCAGTTTCACGTTTAATACAAAGTTCCAAGGACATGTATGTGCAGTTAAGGCAGCGGCGAAGTGGACAATGGTTTTTTCCACCAAATCCCGATTCTTGCCTGAAGTCTTACGAATCCTTCTGAGATTTTTTTCCTTTTCTAAATCACCTGTTGTTACACTTGTCGCAGAAAACGTTTCAAGCTATCAAGACTGCAACACTTTTGTTGCTTTTCAATGTTTGGACACAGGCCCATTTCCATTGTTTCTGCCGCAGTCTCTCTCGTAGTTCTCACAGCATAGAAATTTTTGCGCCTAGATTCAGTTTTATGTCCACCACAAGGTTCGAAGGACATGCATGTGCAGTTTAGGAGGCGCTGGCGGCGGTATGTGCTCCAGTGTATACAACTATGCTGACAGGATGACCGACACTCTCAGAAATGAATACGTAAGGCTGCACAACTTCCGGAGGTAATTTCTCAAGTACTTTCTCAGATATCAGTATATCGCTGCCCGCTTATTCAATCTACGTGCTTATTATCCTCATCTCCTATTTGATCGAACTATGTTCAGAGGATTGTTAGCAACAGGACAAATCCCTCGAAAGGACGGGAAGTATCTACCGAAGGCGGCCAACATGTGGAAAATGGTGAACTATTTAAAGTCTGCCTGTTTTCCGGTATCTTTTCTGAGGAACAATTCAGTCATATGATTGCACTTTGGAAGAAGGAGCGGTAAAACACGCGAGCACGTGTCCCTCGGCACTTTCCGAACCTAGCTCGAGACAGGGTATAGGAGAAAACCTTAAAACATTCCCGGCGACAAGATTTGACTTCAACACAGCGGCTAAGAAAGTGCGTCATTTCCAGAGAATTAGTCTGTTCTTGTGTGCAATTACAAACATCTTTCACCGCCAATTTCCAGTCTGTCACTGAGTGGTGGAAGCCAATTCGCGACGTGAACTACTTCGAGAATGTCGTCGTCTTCCGACCCTTCCACGACGGAGCCCCGATATCCTCCTTCACACAAGTTGGTGATCTGCTAGTAAAAACAAGGTTTCTGGTATAGCCCCTTTGCTCTTTGCTTCATGCGGAAGCTGTCATTTCTTAAGCATCTATAAGCAGTGAACCGTAACGTCAAAAAATATCCAAGAATTCAGAGGCAAGTTCAGAATGGTCTCTAATGTATCACGTTATCAAGTACGTACAATGTAGAATACCGTTTTCTCGCAATACAAAGCTGTCTGTATAAGTACTATGACAATTAAACTCGTATGTCTTTCCAGATGGGTTGGGCTCTAACTAACAAATTAGGATGCTCTATCGTCAGGTGCAAGGACGATGTTCGTTTCGTAGGCGTATGCCGATATCGTCCAAAGTACTTCCTATTTCGTTCCTCCTAAATCTGAACACAACGCTTCTTTATTTCAGTGGAAATATTGTGAACAGTAACGTCTACCAAGTTGGAAATCCTTGCACTATGAGGCCCGCCGGAACGAGCGGTTGTGATGCTGATGGACTGTGGTTCTAACCGAATGGGAAACCATAATTCTTCATACGGAATGGGAATCTTATCTTTGAATTTATTTCGATTTTTTCTTTATTACTGAGCATTTCTTGACGCGATGTTAACAATAGGCCCCGTAGTTTCCTATTATCAACATGGGTGGCTTGTTTGGTATGGGAATAAATAATGCAATCGTTACCTTTCGACACTATCCATAGAAAGCATGTCTCAGCAAAGTGCAGCAGCTAAAACGACCGCTGAAAATCAAGTCTATTTCTCGATTGAAGATTTGCTTTCGAAGCTTAAAGAGCTGCCTAAGAATTCTAGCACAAAGTTCCAGGTGAAATTTTCAGTGCCGGTGATCGCAGTTGCTCAGCAAGCAATATTCAAGTAAATCGGCTAACAGAAGTTTCTGACAAATGTTTTAAGTAGATTAAGCATAGCCTCATCTTTCTGATCAAGCGAGGCGATAGTGAATGATAGCGGTGTCGGCGCCCTGAAATGGCTGTCCACATCAAAGAGCATTAAGAGAAATTGGTCCAAACAGCTCGGCCGCAAAAAAAAAACAAGCCATGCATTTTGGGAGCCACAAGTGGCACGTGTTGGAACCTATGTGCGTATTCTTGATCATCCGCAATCATTGTGTTGCCCTTCTATAGCACCCCTAGGGAACCGAGCCATCTGTTGCTCTGAGTTTGGCAAATTTGTACCCGGAGAGCGTAGGAGTGCTCCGCGTACTTCTCTTCACATTCCTACTAAATTCTCTACGATTCCCAGATGAAATAGAAAGCCTCGCCCACCTATCGAATGGGATTGATTAATACCAACATAGTTGGTATTAATATTTGCCTTTACCCTTTGCTTGTGCACGAGCCTTAAGCCGTGCATGATGGCTGTTTTGATGCGTTTACGCTACCTACATACAGTGGCGGCCACATATTTGGCACGCTGCCAATTTCGAGTGATCGACTGATAAAAATATAAAATCTGTATCTCAGGATGCGAATGGGCTATCAGTAGTGATAATCATGAACGTCGCCGGGAAGGTTTCATCCTTCCCGCAGGGTGGACGAGTTTTGCGCGTGAAAAATTCGTATTCATGAAACCAGCGGGTACCATCCCGGCCTACCCGGCGGGTGGACGGGAAGGTTCCCGCTTACCCGACCCTTTAAGCCTCGGAAAGCTCTACCCGTCGATGGAAATCCGTCACATTTCTAATCGTTCTTGCTTTCTATTAGTGAATCTAGACAGTATATTGCCTTATTAAGATTCCAGAGGGTTTTGTCTTCCGTCTCACAATGCTAATTAAATATTTATTGGACTTTTCTATTATGTACTATTTCCATTCTGAGCTCATTTCTTTCAATAGTGCTTCGAAAATGTTCGATTGTCTTAGTAATGTGTGCCACTTCACTGCTAACGATATTTTCATTCCGCCCTCGGGAAGGTTCCAGGTTCTTTTTCTTTAAATTTTAATTTCTTCAAATACAATCACCTATATGTATGTTTTGATGGATTTTTTCCATTCTGCATTCTCAAGATTCAATTCCATGGGGAAATTCAGGCTAGAAAAAAGATTGATAGAAAATCAAGAACTTCTCAGAGCGAAGACAACGTTCTGGTATTGGCGAGGGAACAGTGCAGCACTCAATAGGTCTTGTCGATAACCTATGTCCGCGTTTCAGTGACATTTTTCGGTGTTGAGAAAACTTAATCGTTTTATCTGTGTTAAGGAGGGAACTGCAAATTAACCAAAACTTTGACAAAAGAAAACGCTAAAAATTATGGTTGTCCAGGTAGTGTTGTTTTACTAATCTTGTAAGTATAATAACGCTTGCGAAAATGCAAATTAAAAAAGTCATTTGTTTGAATACTGTGATGCGGGAACATGTTCGAAAACAACTAGTCGAAACTGCGAAATGTGATGCATCAAGAGCGTTACCGCGTCTAAGCTATAAAAACTGGAATCCCTCCTATACAAAGACTGGTAAGGGTACAGTTTTTTCGAGGGTC
This sequence comes from Ancylostoma ceylanicum, assembly GCA_000688135.1. NCBI lineage: Eukaryota > Metazoa > Nematoda > Chromadorea > Rhabditida > Ancylostomatidae > Ancylostoma > Ancylostoma ceylanicum. The sequence continues at coordinate 474,359 of JARK01001340.1, read as the reverse complement.
AGATCTAAACTATACTCCAGGCTAGGCTGTATTTCAATGATCAACTGATGATACTAATCCACTTATATGGCATATAATGTCGAAAAAATATGAAAAGGAGCAGTTCCCGCTCGGATTCTTTCTCAAAACATTCAAAATTCCTGACTTCGCGCCTTTCCTGGGCCAAAGCGCGCCCTAATTAGAGTACCACTGCACGCGTCGCGGTCTTCCCGCTTCCTGGTCTTTCATGAATACAAAATTTACCCGTACGGGTGACTGGGAAGGTTCCTGACGGGAACCAGCGGCAGCGGGTAAAGACCACACCCCTTCCCGATCCCGCGCGTTCATGAATACCAGCACAGGACAATGTTTGAGGTTGCGATGAGGCATAATGTTCTCCTTCTTGCCTCAAATTCGTTGTTCCGGGAAGTGCTTCTGGATGGAATTGCACGCATTCTACGCATTTAGAACTGGGAATGCAGTGCTTTTGGAAATATTGTCGTTTCCTCGGCACTTTCCGAACCCGACTCGAGACCGGGTATAGGAGAGAACCTTAAAACATTCCCAGCACCGAGATTCACATTTGACACGCCAGCTAAGAAAACGAGTCATTTTCAAGTGAGTTTGTTTGTTCTTGTGTGCAATTATATACATGTTTCACCACCAATTTCTAGACTGTCACTGAATGGTGAAGCCAATTCGTGACGTGAACTACTTCGAGATTATCGTCGTCTTCCGTCCCTTCCACGATGGAGCACCGATATCCTCCTTCACACAGGTTGGTGATCTGCTAGTGAAAACAAGTTTTCTGGTACGGTTCCATTGCTCTTTGCTTCAGGCAGTGGCTGCCATTTCCTCTTCATCTATAAGCAGTAAACCATAATATCCAAAACTATCTATGATGTCAGTCGCAACTTCAGAATGAGCATAGATATACTATGTTATCAAGTACGTATATCGTGGAATGCCTTTCTGCCACAGTACAAAGCTCTCCCCATAAACACTATGGCAATGAAGAGGTTGAAGACACACGTGCATTTTGATTCCAATGACTTTCCAGATGGGATGGGCCTTAAGTAACAAATTGGGATGCTCAATCGTCAAGTGCAGTACCGATAACCGTTACGTAGGCGTGTCCCGATATCGTGCAAGGTACTTTCCCATTTCGTTTTCCTTAAATCTAAACATAACGCTTCACAGGGGGAATATTGTGAACAGTAACGTCTACCAAGTTGGGAATCTTTGCACTATGAATCCCGGCGGAGCGCTGTCCTGCAACGATGGATTGTGGTCTCGAAAGAGTTTCATTTTACTGATTGAGAACTTCATTTTATATTTTTTTACCAACTTATGAATGATTGCTAACAACAGATCCAGTAGTTTGTTGTTGTCACTATTGGTGGTTAGTTTTAGTTGGGGAATAAATGATGCAATCGTCGCTGTTTGATCACATCCCTAGCATATATCGCAGAACAGCAGTGCAGCAAATTATCTCACCGAGAAAGTCACTATCGATCCGCTCTCCAGAGCGGATCGGACTCCTTATTGTTCTCATTATGGGTAGGATTCGCTCTGCTGGGCAAGTCTAGCGAGGCCTCGAGGTATGAAAGATGAGTAGATGATACCTTCCTCATCCTCAGTCGAACCGGTCGTGACTCTCTCTTTTTTCTAAGTGTTGAGAACATGGACACTTTTGTTAAGTGCTGCCGCGTTCTTAAAAGGAATCATGTTTTCTACATTATATTATATTACACAGTATAATGAGATATGCACGCATTAAGCTTCTTAGAGGACAAGTGGTGTTTGACTTCATCAATTCCGGCTAATTTCTAGCATTTGCTTCGTGAGGCCCATTCAAGGAACTACAGTGAACCGCAGTTTTGAATAGAACGGAAAGAATTTTACGATATCTACGTAGTTGTTGAGAAGGAAACTGTGGCCACACCCGCTCCATGTGGCCAAGGCCGTTAACGACATGCCAGCTTACACTTACACCGCTTTAACATATTCACGACCTTACGCTTTTGGCATGGTGTGTCACGTGGGATACACGCACTTTTGTACAAGTGGAACCCGTGTTCAACCGCTTGAGCACGTAGTCCCACGTGGAAGGAATTCTTCCTCTGCCGCATAGTACTTCGAAAATACAGCAATCGGAGACAAACGAAACGCAAATATGCACGAGCTTGAAACAAACTTAAGAAGTACACCTGCATGGGAGTAAGTGAGTAAAGCTTCATGTGTATTGTTCTTTCGGTTTTCAGTCTCAACCACGTATTAAAGAAGTACGAGAGGATGAAAAAAGAAGAGAAAAAAAGAAGCACGGAGGATACCACTATATAGGAGTTTCCTAATTATGATTACTTCACAAACATATAACTCAAAAAAGGGCGTGCTCACTCGGTTGAGCATGCGGTCCTACGCATTGCACCATACGTGTCAACTGGTTGTGCTCATCGTCGCGATTGTGTTAACAATGTGTGACCCTCACATTCACTGGCAGAGCCCACTTGTACACTCATACGAACGATCCTCAACGCATCTTCTGTGTTGGGCACTAAGTTCGTGCGGTTTTTCAGGGGCACCGGAATTACTAGCTTTTCACAAACAACATCAATTACAACAAGTAATTTCTGTAGCCCCTTTCCTCCGCTGTCAGGTCGAAGGTTGCCGTCAGGCCCAAGCAGGGGTCTCCCCGAGAGCAAGATGGGCCTCGTAAAAGGGTCCAAAAGCAAAGGAGGCTCCGTAGCGGGGTGCGCGGTTTCGTAGAGGTCAGCGGCTAGCGTTGAGGTCGAAAAAGAGTTTGCTGGGCTTGCAGGGGGCGTACTTTGAGCGGCGCTATAGAATCAACAGCACCAGTTGAGACGATCGAGGTCGGAGGAGTTCAATTGAAGCACGTATTCTGCAGGCTAAGACCAAGGATTCGAAAGATTCGAAGAATTCGTGCGCAGTCCAAACGCGACCGATTGAGCTGAAATCTCCAGTGAATCATAAACTATGAGGATACTAGAAGTGTTACAAATATCAGCCAAAACTTATGCTCCGCACGGAAGATATATGTGTAAAATACCAACGTTCAGCACCTTCACAAGATTCGAAGAACTCCTGCAAAGTCCACACTTAATGGAATGTGTTCAAATTTGCAGAGCGTAGAGAAGAAACCTTTTACTACAATCGTTTGCAGAAGCAGCCCTAACTTTTGTACTTCACGGAAGATATGCGCGGAAAACCTAGTTTTTTGCTCCGCAAGAGATTTCAAAGGACTCCCGTGAAGCCCAGACTTCATGAATTCCCTTGGAAACTGAAATTTGAGGAGATCTGACGGGCCACTAGTAGTGTTTAAAAAATGAGCCAAAACTTATGTACCGCGTAAAGAATACATATGGGGAAGACCTCAGGTCTTCCCCAAAGTCTTCCCGCCGGGAAAAAGCCACTCAATGAGCATACACTTTTTTAATTTACATAAGTTAGGGCTGATTTTTCGAACACTTCTTCAACTTACCTGGCCTCATAAATCGTACAATTTTGGGGACGATCGGTGAACTATGCACAAGAGTTCTTCAAAAATTGTTTAGTAGCAGTAGGTCGACCTTTGCGCATATCTTTCGTGCGGAGCATACGTTTTAGCTGAAATTTCAAGTACTTTTAGTCAAACCTTCTTTCTTGTCTCACTAAGGATTTCAGCCCATTTCGTTGCGTTTGGACTGCGCATGAATCCTTCGAATTCTTCGAATGCTGAAGCCTTTAGAATATCTGCTCCAATCGAACGACGTCGTAAACAAGTTTGAGCACGTTTTGTTTTGCAATCACACGTTCATTCTAACATCTTGCAATAACTAAGTACGTTAATCTGCTCAACTTCCTCGTTTACTTCTCTTCTGATTCAAGGATTTTCTCTCTGAACTCGTTTTATTTTTTGTCTGATTTCGCTATGTTGTACTTCATTGTACGTTCCCTCGAGAATAGTGTGAAGAATAAACTTGATCTCCAGCACAAATTGTTGCCTGAGATTTTGATTTTCGAGGGGGTTTCTTTCGTTTTCCTATTCAAGAGGGGGCTTCGTAAAATGCCGGTTTTCGAAGAAGGCTTCGTTTTGACTTCGGCACGAGGAAGAGCTCGTGCTGGGGCCTGGTTACCGTCCTACTCGAAATGATGCATCACACACCAGGCGATAGAAAATGGGGTGTGGCGACATTTGAGGGAATTAGTTAGAATATTTGTGAAGATGAGATCAGGAGCTACAGAATGGCTACTGATACGTAATCGAACATATTTTTATTCCCAGAAAATGACTTATTACCCAGCCCAATATTTCTTGGAATTCTCGCGAACTGAGCACAATTCCGCCTGCAATTGTATGCTCTGCGTCACCAGAGACCATGAAATCTAGCGGTACTTCGAACACGAAAACATCTTCATGTATATGGTACGCTCAGATGGTATTCGGACCTTTCCATCACTCCGCTTGCACCTTTATTTGCTGTTGTTGTGTAAGAGATGATCATGAGCATCTGCTGTTCCGGTAGAGGTAAGCGACCTCACGAAGCGAGCTTTGCCGTTGCGGTAGATAATATTCTGCCCTTATAATAATCTGCACAACAGAGTATTACACGCGTGAAGTTCTGCCCGGAAGGTGAAACCTTTACCGAGAGACCACCACGCAAGGGAAACTCCACCTACTGACGTCTGTTTGTCAATGTAAGACCATAAACGAGTAGCACAATTCCAGAAGAAGGGAAAGAGAGAGTGTTGAAGACAGATTCATTCTCTTGCAAAAATAGAAAAATAGCATTATTGCCAAAGAGAGTTGAGGTTGATTCAAACAAAGTACAGAGGACTCGATCGATTTTTTCACAACCTCACTCTTTTTTGATCATTGTTACGAGATTGGCACGTCAACGAAGAGTACGCTCAGTCGCCGAGTTTTGGAGCCATTCTGCAACCCTCTGACTCACAGTAGTGACGGTGAAATGTGAAAATCGTTAAATCCTTTCTTTAATTGCTGATGGACGGGTGTTATGTTCGCTCTGCAGACGCTGCTTAAAGGCAGCACTCATGGACATACTTACCTTCGAGGTAGCCGGCTGCTATACAATCGCAACGGTAACATAAACACAAAGAACGGCAGTATCTCCGCACGTAAATATAAATATAAATATTTACCTGCGGAGATACTGCCTTGGACGCTGATGCAAGTCGTGAAATTTTGGTGTTCGCCACACCTGCTAACGCTCATTCGGCGCGTGGCCTAGCGCAGTGGATGTAATGCTGCGCATGGAATATGTGCCACCCTGAGGGTTCCGTGACGGGACGCATGAAAACCGAACCAAACAACACTCTAAGCAGCAGCCTTAAGCAAGTTGAGGACGTTGATTCAGTGTGAAGCATGCATGTGGATCTTGACACTGATCTTCCAGCAAAGTCCAGTTCACTTCACCACATATTTCGAAACAACGAAACAGCATCGGACTGATTGTACAGCACACAGTAAGCTCGGCTGACATTTCGAAATAATCGTTTTTCTGATTGCTACCCACGCTTCGACCCCAACATTGCCACAATTTCGAGGATAAGTGCGAACATGCTGCGTGCGCTGAATACATTTCCACGACAGTTCAAACCTCAAAGTGATTTATTTTAACATTTTGCTTTTGATTTACTGATACTCGTTACGGTAGCTGGTGAACTTTCCACCGTCCAATCAATTTCCTCATTTGATTTCCGGCATTCAATGCGGTAGTTGATGAACTTTTCACTTTGCCACCAATTGCTCTTTCAATTTTTTAGCTTTCGCTGCTGTTCCCAATGAACCTTCCCCTTTGCAAGCATAGACTTTTGCGATACCAGTCAATGCTGCAAATTCGATGCACCTAACAAGTGAAGTGCAGGAAATCAACGCGAAACGAGACGTATATGGTTGGAAGGCTTGTCCCACGCGATGCTACACTTGAATTTAGCTAAATAGCCTAGACAAACTCAAAACTACATGTCAATGATTTCCTACCATGCTGATGTGAAATATGTACCTCCATTCACGGCTTCGTAGCTGGAGAACCGAGTGGTTAGTGATGCAGACCCAGAAGATGAGGCTCGAAGGTTTGCATAATGTCCATGGGCTTTATTTTGCAAATTTTTATTTCTAACCTTTGACAACATTTGGAGCTTCTTGGTACTTAAATGGCCGTTGGTTTTACACTATCAGAGCACAGGGTGAAAACAGTGGGCATCGATAGCGATATAGTATCAAGAAGCACGCGGCGCGAACGCGCCGCTTACGATGGAATCGTCGTCGCTATAGCCAATCTAGATTTTTTCGGTAGTTGTTCATCACATTTGATGTCAACAAATAAGAAAACTACATAACTGACTATCAAAAACACCCCACTGTTTGTTGTCCTGGAGGGAATTTGCGCCAGCAAGGGTGCAACCACGCTTCAGCGGGACTCCGTATAATATTTCCACAGTATCGAAGTCGCATTTCATTTATATATTCTGAACAACTCCAAATTCTTTTGAGGGTTAGCAATGAAAGTTTGCAAAGCAAAATTCATGGACGGAATGCGAGCCCTCAATCCTCATTCTATGGGTCTGCATCACAATCTGATCGACTATCCAGCTGTCACGCTTTCCACCATGCTAGGAAGAAACCGATACGAAGTTTTTAGCTTGTTTAGACCGCATTGCAAAGTACAAGTATAGCTTGTAACATCGTGTGGGACGAGCCTTCCAACCATATATGTCGCGTTCCGAATTGGCGGCACGAGTTTGTGTGTTTCCCTTGAAAGCTGCCTCAATTCTTAGGAAATGACGGATACATGGTGAAGCATCGCGAATACTCGACGCAAAAGTTGTGAATCAACAGTGAGACATCAGCAAGGTGCTCTTGCTCCAACAACCGAATAAACACATTATTTCGTTACATTTGTATCTTTTCACGATGGTGGAGGTATCTACAAAAAATCTAAGTAAGTAACTTCTAATTACATATGTCAGAAGTTATGGTGATGTACAACATATGTAAATACGTATATCTCGGACATAGCAGCACTCCCGAAAGGAGGAGCACCTGTCGGATTTATCAGGAGTGGTAGTAAACCGCCTGAAACGACGACGAAATGATGAGTCGGAGGTCGTAGTTAACTGTCGGATTTGGTTTGCAGCCGTGAACAAGCAACGAGCTAACTGACAACCTTGATGCTTGGATGATAAGGTTTTAGCAAAACCTTCTACCCATCAGGGGTTTCGAACCCTCAACCAACAAATACTCGATGTCCTCAGAGTGTGCCGACATACCTCCGCACTACTGACTTCACGACAAACGGAATTTATGTGGCCATTATAACCCAAGCGGTCAGTGAATCTCGTCCCGCATAATTAACTTTGATACGTCAAGCTCAAAAATACATTTCTGGGCCCATAAAATATGTAGGATTTTATCTGGGAACATGTGATGCTTAGCAGTCGAAATCACTCAACAGAAAATTGGTGTCATCGATGATCTGTGGCGGGGGGGGGTCATGGTGATCGGAACGGTGGAACATCGATCAGCTGGATGTGCCCGGAGTTGCGCCTTCACCGAAAGGGAGCCAGTATACGCTCGCTTGGCTACAACGATGAACTCGAACCATGAGCAAAAAGTCCTCTCGAGGACTCAAAAAGTCCTCTCGAGGACAGTAAGCTAAGCGTAGTTGCAAGCTCACAGTTCGGTCTTGAACTGTGAGTTCACCTGCAAACGTTGTCCCGGTTTCGTCCTAGTATTTAAACATCATACTTAGAGGACCATACTCGAATCAATAAAGCCTGCATTAGCTAATCCGAAGTTCCTCGTAAACTAGGAGTAAGCTGCCAGTTAACTTTCATCGTTAACTAACAGTTTCGTTAGGTTTACTACCACCACAGAAAAAGGAAGGAACTTGGTCCAACCATTTGCAACGATATGTACACAGTCAAATGCATATTATAGGGCTGATCTCAAATCTGCCCTAATCAACTGCTTCGGCGCACCCTGAGGAGAATTGTGGTGTATCGCTCCTGCTCGCCCAAAGCGGAAAATTTGGCGTCCGGGAAATGTCGCGTTAAAAAAGCACGCAAACATCTCTAAATCCGAGAGAACATTAAATAGCTCAGTCAGTTAATAATTCAAATGATTTTCTGCTGCTTCCTCCTCAGACATTCGTGGGGGTGATGGGCAGGTAGGACCCCCATCGCTCCGCCCACTTTTTGAGTTGGGGGAGCGTATCTGGACGTCCAAGAAGAGCAGATCGTGCTGTGCGTAACCACGGTCGTCCCCCCATCCGCCGGAACCCAATAACGTGCTCGGGGGACAGCTGCGAGGGCACGTGGGGGAACGTCTTCCAATTGTCGGGGGTAGGTGCCCCACGATTTTGGGTCCACCCCCAGGTACAACTGGGGGTGGACCCGTTTCCACCTGCATCCTACCCCCACGAATGTCTGAGTCTAGCAAAATGCACCTCAGAATCTAAATTTGACCGTATTGAACAGGTCAGCATCAGGCCACATAGCCCACCGGAAGCCGGCCCCACATCAGATAAGCAAAAGTGATTTGATAAGTGATTTGGAACTCCATATAAAAGATGGACGAATGAGCGAACCTATGCGGCACTGTTCCTTGGTAGGAAGACCCAACACCGATGGCAGTCGGCACAAATCGAATTCTTAGCTCGTAAAACGATATCCAGGAAGGTTCCACCTCTCAATATTGAAGATAGTCTAAAAAAATAAGAAAATTAATACCACAAAATAAGATAATCAATTGCTACTGTAACCTACCATGATTTTGTACTATGGTTATGAGTGATTGTATGCAGCTCTGCCTATATGGGGTACAGGCTTTGGCCAAGGTTAACTCGGTCTATGTTACATAATCACAGTGTAATGGTATGTCTATTACTATAGAAGGTCCTTACGGTATGATTTCACTTCGTATAATTAGGTTTTCGTTGCTATGATTTTATTCTTTTTTTTGGAGCACTTCATTGTGCACAGAAAATAAATAAATGATTAAATAGATAAATAAATGACTACAAAAAAATAAATGAACCTAGGGGTGAATTCATGAAACATGAAACGCATAAATTAACTATGATAAGCTTGGTTAGTTGTCCTAGAGAGCACATACTGTTTAGAGGCATAGGTCATGAAAAATACCTGTTAACCAGATCTCAGACAAATTTTCGGAAGGACCGCAGCAGAAAACCGGAAGAACCGACAGGTGACCTGCGGTTCTTCCGAATAGTTGCTGCAGTCCTTCCGAATAGCTGCTGCGGTTCTTCCGAATAGCTGCTGCGGTTCTTCCGGAAACTTCTCTGAGTGCCTCAAAATGTGCCACAGAACCGATATTGCCTCGTGGGGTCACCACATGGTGGTACTCACACACAAAAGTGATGACCTGAGTGAAGGTCGGGGGCTTTACAACTGGACATACCATTGAAACCAATTCTGATCGCTAATTTGAAGATTCAAACTTCCTGTTGACCGCAACAAAACTGAGCTCCGTATTTGAGAAGGGTTTGATAACGCCCACTCTCTCTCCTGCATTCTGCTGCGGTCATTCCGAAATTTTGTCTGGGATCTCGTTTGGTTATGTCATGAATCGGTGGGCAGACCGCATCAGTAGCAGCCGGGGGGAGGGGAGGGGGACGTCTCCCCTTTCTAGCTCTAAGCCTGGTCGTTCACTTACTCTTTTAGAAGCATAGCCCTTCTGGAGCAGCAGCATCATTTTCGCGTCGGAACGTCCGAAGAGGCAGCTGTGCGCCCGCAAGCGACGCTGTGCCGGAAACGCTTCATCGAATGGAGGCGGATTCAGTAACCTTTCAATGACTGCGTGGCTTTCCGATAGTCCATCGACACATTTCGGCGAGAGCTACTGATGAAAACTTTTCCATTGTTTTGAACTTCGGAAAAACCGCTCATATGTGCGCCCTTGCTAAGCGGAGGCCATGGAATCACGTTCTGATCCGAGTAATCTCTCCCAATAAAAGGACTCCGTGGACGGCGAGTTTATCAAAATATGGGCAAGCTCAACTTCATAGTGCTTGCCACAGCTTCTCTACTGGCTGCCCTATGCGAAGGTATGTGCGTTTTTGTAACAGAATCTCTCATGAATTAATACGTTCTCTTAAGGGAGACGTATCACATTTGCCATCGGATTCTGTCCCGGTGGTTACCTAGACGAGGCAACAATCAGCAACGGTATTTTGAACCCCATAAATGCTCGCCGAGAGAATCTGACCAACGGCGAGCAGAACAATGGCCTAAGTGGAGGCAAGATGCCACCAGCGACGAACATGACTCAACTGGTCAGTCATTTGCTAGTTGAGCTACACCACAATGCCTGCACCAATTACTATCCTTGCACCACGATGCCATAGGGCAAGGATAGTAATTCATTGAAGACTACCCTGGGGCCGCAGGGTGGCGGTCAAGACGTACGCCTCGACGCAACCGCGCCGCACTCGTATGCTCTCTAAATCCAGGTTCTTCCTTCAAAGTCGATACCTTAAATGACTCCGCTGATCACCCCACACTCTCTCTACTCCTATCGCATTCATCTGTCCCATCTTAGCCAGGAAACCTGTCTATTTCTCCCCAGTGCTGCTCGTACTCTTGAAGGCTGCGCCCGCGACGCGCACATGAATCGACCAATCACAGCCAAGGTGCGTACGTCTTGTCACGCAGCCGGGGCCGCATGCATCACTGAGATTACCCAGGGTAAATGTACCAACACCACACGAATTGACCAATCGTTAGCACGTTCACCAGTGAGTTTACCGTGCCTAGCCGTGCGTTGATGTTGGGTAAATTTGTTGCAGTTGGCGCTCTCACTTTGAGTAATCTAAATGGTGCATGCCCAATGGTTTCAGCATGTGTAGGTATATACATAGAAGGCAGTCATGGCTCTGACATAGCGATAACACAAAGTAGAAAAGCATAGTTCAATTTCAGACTGCATTGAGAAATTCACACATGAGCTGAAATTCTTTTAATTGCTTCCTCAAACAGCTGAACGGTGGTCGGATTCTATTCCTGATTAATCAGCTATGGCACAGAGGCACTGCTATATCCATGTCTCTATCGATAGAATTTTCGATTGTGGAATAGGACCAAAGTTGAAGAATACAACAAATTGTCTTCCACAATTAGAGCATAACTGCCCTATTCCAGTCTCTAGTTCATGTACTCTGTTTGTCTCTAACCTCCTGTCTTTGTGTATGTATTGTCATCAGATTCTCTCGCCTTTCGTATTGCCAAACAGACTCTTCACTCACTCTCCCGTGAAATGTAATGCCAAGCAAATTTTTAATCCGTAAAATGTGCTGCCAAACACATTCTCTTCCATACGGTCGCAGACAAGGGCCGGGACGGCGGCGCGGCTCTCCTCCATGTCTCTGCCCAGCTGACCCGCTGCGTCGGTGCAGCAGACAACCAGAGTGTCCGCGCCACGGTCCCAGCCCTTGTGTACGACCGTTTGGAGTTCACTGTAGCACGAGGAAAATACAGAGGGTCCTGGGGGTGATGCTGAGTAGGAAAGTGCGAGGAAGGCGAGTCAGAGCATTGGTATATTGTAAAGCCAAACCCTTCCCCGTGCTTTAGCACTGTGGGTCGTTGTTGATCAAGTCTTCTATATTACGTCGCTGATATGGTGTGTTCTTGTACAACTCAGAAGGGTCAATCCACATTCAAAGCGTACAACTGAACAGAGAACAAACATGCAGTCATTGTAGAGTTGGAGCTGTGAACTGGAGCAGAGAGCGGCAACGCTTTTGGGCACTGGGTGTGGGATGCCGGGAAATACAACTGGACCTAACAGTGGAGGACTAGCGAACATTTACGTCGCGTAGGTTTATTCACAAAGTCATTTAAATTATAATGGCCATATCAGATTCGTTTAGTTGAACTCTAGTGATAAATAGCGATACAAATGGAAACGCCAGCGATTGCTTTCCACAGGGACGCATGTGCAAAGCTCTGAGTGCAGTCTCCTTGAGTATCCCCAGACTTCGCCGGTTCAAAATGAATCCAAATGAACCTGCGATGAAAGAGATAACGATGATGGAAAAGATACGTATCGATTGCCACGTCACATCGCAATGGAACGCTACCAAACGGTACTTCTCAATGGTGCCGAAAACCAACTGGCGATATGAGCTATAGCAATAATGGAAACGATGCCTATTGATCGCTACACCCCTTTGATAATCATTTCTCCTTCGTCGAGGATCTCCTGTTTGGCCTATTTGCATTATTCACGTGGCGACTGCCGGCTGTCCTCGCGATAGCTACGATTGCTGGCGAAGCCTGGGGATTCCCTTTTCTCGGGACCTAGGATTTAATACTATTGACATCTTCTCAGTTGGAAGAAATCGACCAGATTTCGCTCATCCTTCGCGTTTTTTTGGAATTTTTGTTGTAATTAAATTTTCAAAAAATAATAGACCAGCCATGCCATGAACAAAATTTCCAACTCAGAGACTTGAAAAAAAGTGTTCCCCACATAATGTCGCAAACCCTATAAAACTCCCTCTTCTGCGATGCCCAAAGTCAGTTTCTTTTTTTCCAAAGGCGCTATCGCATTAAAACGCATAGGTATGAAATGAAGCAGTTAGTGACGCACTCAATCGGCAACAGTGTGGTTTTCTCACGGACTCCAGCTTTGCAACACTGCGTTTGTGAAGATAATCGCCGGCAATGGAAACGATATATTGTGCTTTGAGAGTTGTGTGCGTAAACAGCCTTGCTCGTGTAATTTCAGCGAATACGACGATGGTTCATCACCGGAATCATACCTCTTAGGATATTTCAACTCGCAGCTGGAACTAATAGATCAGATCAGTCTCCCCGTTCATACTCAAGGCACCGTCATTAGCTATCCCACTTACAATGGTAACACGGCCATGTTGAACTACGCTAACGTGAGTTGGGCTTGGATAACGATTCTTATCCAATCGAACAGAGGGAAGAATTCCTAGAGTTCCATAAATGCTTTCAGCTAGTCCGTTCTGCCAACACACAAATAGGATGTGCACTGAATGGATGTACCGATTCAGCGGGCAACAAACTACGCACACTTTACTGTCTTCTGAACGAACCGTGAGTGTCTGTTATGCTATGAACAAAGAGAGCAAAATCACAAAAAATGATCAATCTGAAGCATTTAAACTGTATGGATGCGCATTTTGGAAGTGATAGCATTTCAGAAATTTAAAAGATTAGAAATTGAATCAAATTAGGTATCGTTTCCTTAGATAACCTATTCAATCTGTTGAGATTTCCATCCCTCCTCTCTCTGAGAAGTAGTTGCAAAAATCGAATCTGCCATTGGTTTGTATGTGTAAAACTAAAAGTTACTTAGTATTTCTGTACCTGTGTTAAGTAATGGATAGAACTCTCGGAGAAGCAAACAATAACAGTCAAATCTTGCGCGTAGATGCTATCGAACAGCGCTGGCTTAAGGTTAAACGCTCCATTTCAACTGAAACTATAAATTGGCCTGTAGGTAGATTGTCTGATCGTTCCCTCCTATCCATGGAGTGGACGTGCCCACAGGTGCTAAAGACGAAAATAGAAGAGTTTTTGCACGATAACTAACCATTCATTGATTCGATTGTTTGAATCCACTGAGTCAAGGATAAAATCTTTGAATTACCTCTGTGATTCTGAACCAAATCTTTTCAATTACAGGGAAATCTTTTCAATTACAGGGAAATCACCAATGGAACAGCTCTGTATCAGGGCACAACGACTAATACCGGAGGTTGCAGTGAGGTTAACTGCCCAACAGGGTTCGCATGTAACATAACCACCTTAATGTGTGTTAACACAACGACAACAAGCTCATCTACGGCGCCAACAACTATGTCCACGGCCGCTAGTACAACTTTGTCAACTAGCTCATCTTCGGCACCAACCACATCTTCATCAACACCTGTGGCAACAACAACAACAATGCCTACTTCTTCGCAAGCACAATTTCCTGCAGGTGAACCATGATTTACCTCTTCGGTAACTTCTTGGCACCGAGTAGAATTCGAGAACAGTACTGCTGGTTTTGCAAAATGCATTGCTGACATTGTTGTCGAGATAGTAATTTCCCCCACCAAATACCAGTTTCTCTCGGAAGTCAGGGGATTTCTCTAGAATCTACCTTCCTTCCTCAACAAATTTTCATGCACTTCCCGGGAAAAATTTCGAGACTTGACGATATTTCAGCAGTGCTTCCTTGTTTTTTTTTTTCTCAGTGCGTTCAAAAATGATCTTCCTAATCCATCTTGTTTTCTCCTTATTTCTGCCTTCGCATCTCCGGCAGTTCTTGCTGCATAGAATTTTCCAGATTCAGTTTTATGTTGAATACAGGGTTCCAGGTGCTTATATGTTTAGGCGGCGGTACCGGTGGCCGATGTGCCCCTAGACCGAATTCTAACAGGATGACCGACGCCCTCAGAGATCAATATGTGAACCTTCACAACTTCCGAAGGTAACCTCTTAAGTACTTCGCAGATCTGAGCATATCGCAGCACACTTCTTATTCAATACACGTGGTATACTATCGTCATTCCTCTATTTGCTCAAGCATTGTTCAGAGGTTTGCTAGCAACAGGTCAAATCCCTCGAAAGGACGGGAAGTATCTACCGAAGGCGTCCAACATGTGGAGAATTGTAAACTATTCAAAGTCTGCTCGTTTTCCGGGCCCTTTTCAATTCAAACATTCAGTCATATGATTGCGACTTGGAACAGGGAGCCATAGGATGGGCTAGCCAGTGTCCCTCAGCACTTTCCGAACCAAGCTCGAGACCGGGTATAGGAGAGAACCTCAAAACATTCCCAGCGACGAGATTTGTCTTCGACACAGCAGCTAAGAAAGTGAGTCATTTTCAAGCGAATTTGTTTGTTTTTGTATGTAGTGATACTCTTTTTTACATCTGTTTTTAGTCAGTTACTGAGTGGTGGAAAGTGATTCGTGACGTAAATTACTTCGAGAATGTCGTCGTCTTCCGCCCATTCCATGACGGAGCGCCAATATCCTCCTTCACACAGGTTGATGATATGCTTGTATTATAGAACACGGTTTCAGGTTTCAGAAGCATTATATGAGCGGTGAATAGAAACGCCTACATAGCATTTTCTATTATATTATGCTAGTGGCAAGCTCAGAAGCGGCGAAATACATTTGATTGGTGCAAAAGTTTCGTCCGGCTTTTCAAAACTCTATAATTCCTTCTAGATGGCGTGCAACAACCATTTATGGTAGCGATCTTGTAGGGCAAATGCTGCTCCACTTAGAAGGCTGGACATATCTGAAAGTTCACAGACATTTTTAACTTTCCATTTTCGCGTGATTTTCGAATAAGGCCACAAGCAAGTTGATTCGAAACACTCTTTTTCCACTCAACCAAAAGACCGCTGCCAATTCTGTCGACTGTCGAGCCCTGTCTTAATGACTTCCGTTTTATAGAAAAGCAGTCGAGCATTTGAGGTTTTCGTCCCTTCTTTGCTTCTTTTGGAATTCTTGCCAAACGATTTAATCCATGATGCTACTTCGGAAAAGTACCCTAAACACCACTCATAGTTGTTATTTGGCTCAGAAAGTCTGAGATGTTCCGATAGAAAAACGCTCGGGATGTAAGAAAGCCCACTTTCTGCACTGTCAAAGTCGGCTGAAATTCCCTTTTAGGGTCATTTAAATTTCAACAACTTCGCTGGCGAACGGATCACATCCATATTTTCCTTGGGGATTCAGCGGTATGGAAGCCAACTTCCCCATTTTCGGGATCTCTTGCTAAAGACGAAAAAAATCGCCGAACTTGCCGACTCAAAAATGGTATCCCCAGCTTTACCGCTTTGCAGCTTCTCGTGCTGTGAAAATAGAATACCAGAGAAGTGCTTATGAAGTATGCAGTGGTCTGCACTAATCATGGAAGTAATGTCAAGGTCGAGAAGTGATAAAGTTGTGGAAAAAATGAAGGCGGCGAAGAAGAAACAACCGAACTTTTGCGTCAACTCAACATCATATTACCAGATATGGAATATGTAGAATACCTCTTGATTGCAGCACAAAACACTTTTATAAAACCGCTATGGAAATTACTCAGATGAATGACGAGCGACAGGGACCGTTCCCCAATGAGCGGTGGTACATGACCACCTTCGTTGAAATACTCAGAGTCCCCTGGTGGGGTATCTTAGCACGCGTCGAGCGAGCGTCTCTCGTCGTCTCTGTGATGCTACATGTTTACCGAAGTTCTGCCAAGAGGAGAGTGACCTCACCGACTTGCGTCTCTGAAACTGTACTATTTCTTCCCCCTCAGCGCGAATAGGAGTAGGGCTCGCACTTCACGCCGAAACTCGAAACAGGGACGCGGCACCAGCGAGGGATGCCTCGAGTAATAGGTAAGAGATGCATTTGGAGCTTAATTGTTAGGTTTTTCCAGATGGGATGGGCCGCAAGTAACAGACTGGGATGTGCCATCGTCAAGTGCACAACCGACAACGTATTTGTGGGCGTATGCCGATATTCGCCAAGGTATTTCGGGTTCATTCATCGTTGTTCTGAACGCAAGAATTTATTTCAGGGGGAACATAGTGAACAGCAACGTCTACCAAGTTGGGAATCCTTGCACTGTGAATCCCGGAGCGACCACCTGTAATTCTTCAGATGGCTTGTGGTCTTAGAAGCGCTTCTACATATACAAGGGGAATCCTATTTCTATTTTTAAATTCTATGAATGATTGTTGACAACAGTTCCAGTAGTTTTTTGTTGTCACTATTGGTGGTTAGTTTTGGTTGGGGAATAAATGATGCATTCGTCGCTTTTTTATCTTAGTCCTTGCATCGTGTTAGAATAGCGGTGCAGCAACTAATATTACGAAGGAAGCCAACAATGATCCGTTCTCCGTTATCCTTGGGGGTTTTTGAATAATATAAGATTTAAGATAAGTCCTTGCGTTTTTTTTTTCGGAAGTACTTTTCTCCACTTACTTCTTATCCTTCGTGTACAAATCATGCACGATTCTAAAGCGCTATGCTTTCTCTACGAGAATGTTGTAGATAATTCTTGGCAAAATGACAGTTTCCTGTGGTTTTGAGCCTGCGAAGTGGAGCATTGAGTCAGCGAAAAACAGTGCAACCGACAGCTACCTGTTCTTGCATTCAGTTGAAGCTCGAAAGGCCATCGGAGCTGGCCCAAAGACCTGTGCTAGCTAAGAAAGAGATGTTTCACTTGAAATGACTGGTCATCAGCGATTTTCGAAGCTCAAAGAAGACATATTCGGTCCTAATGACACCAACCACCCCGACCAAACAGACTTCATTCGAGAAGACCTGAGGAATGCTTCATTCGAATTTTGTGGTCTAGATAAACATCATTCCTCTTAAAGCTACCAAATAGCCAAGGCAATCATGCCAGAAAAATCCATTCGCACGGGTCTAGCCATCTTACCTCATGATAACGCCGGACCCCACTCTTGCCAACATCGCAAAACTGGTCTTCCAACACTTCCACAAGTAATGTTCCTCCGCGTTTATATCCTACAGAGCTTCCATGTTCAAACAGTATCAGGCGCTTTCTGGTCCCTACTGAATACAAGGAGGAAATGGTGTTTTTCCTCGAATTAGCGTTTTTCTTCTTAAGCTTAAAAATCAAGAGATTCAA
Organism: Ancylostoma ceylanicum; assembly: GCA_000688135.1. NCBI lineage: Eukaryota > Metazoa > Nematoda > Chromadorea > Rhabditida > Ancylostomatidae > Ancylostoma > Ancylostoma ceylanicum. The sequence goes on along the minus strand of JARK01001340.1, from coordinate 456,710 downwards.
TAGCTCTGTGAAGGAGCATGACGACAGGATGGTAGAGGAAGAAAAGAGCTTTCAAAATGTATACGGCATGTTACGGAAAAGTGGCAATAGGGCGGAGAAAGTTACAACTGGAAAAAAAACGCAAGGACTTATGTTAACACCTAATATATTCTGCCTGACGTTATTGATTGATTCACCGATTATATCGATTCTGTTAATTTTTCTCAATTTTGCCACAGACCGCTGAGTTCACTGGGGTTCCTCAATACGCTGAACACGAGAATGACAACCACATTCCACGAGGACATGGAATTATTGATTCTATCGATTTTTCTGCCCTCACTTAGCGATGGGTAACTTCACGTTCATTGTAGTTCATCGGTTCTCCAACACGCTAAACGTGAATATTGCAAGGATTTGGAAAAATTTGCCAACCAGCAACTTCAACTTTATATCATTTGTTGATTATATCACATTTGTTGTACCTCTCATTTCATAATGTTTCAAGTACATATATGTATGGTTGGACGTTATATCAATTCAGATGTAGGTTCTTAACTTACATAATCATAGGTAGAAGGAATGGTTCACCAAGGAGTCGGAAGCGCACTGACTAAGCGTGTGTATTTTGCGTACTTCCACATCATTTCAGTTGCTCTTCATGATAAAAAGCCAAAAATCACTGAGACCAATAAGACAAAAAGTGCATGCGGCTGACGAAAACACTATTGCTACTTCCATGTAACAAAACTCCAACATGAAACGCTTCGGATCTGCCTTCAAGCAATCTACAAAAATGCGCCCTGATCAAGATCAGTTCAATAGGTCTCCTTCACTTTACTGATGAGTGCAGGAGGAGACTTACTCAAAAGTTCAGTTTTCGTATAAGGTTCATGCACGAAATGAAAAATGAACAGACAAGGGAACTCGAAAACCTAATATAACTTGAGAATTTGCAGACTTTTGCAGACTCAAGAGAAGGTGGGAAAAGATGATTAAGTCAATCATGAAAATGATGAGCACTGTGAAAGATTTGTTGGATCTAACAGTTGTTACTGTCAGCGTTAAATTGCAGGAAGAAATGGAACGCCTGAGCGAAACCGGGCACACCGTCGAGTTCAGAATAAAAGATGATCTTGTAGTGTGAAAGATTGGCTCTAAAATGTAACCAGACTTCTTCAGGAATGATAAAATTAGCGGGACTCTGAGGCAAAGAAGATCACGACTTATAATGACGGGACTATTCTCTGTGTGTATGTGTGTGTCTGTGTGTCACGAAATTTGCTCATCCTATTTCGAAGGATCAGTAGGGCGGCTATCATACTCCAATCATACCTCCAAGTAGCTTGCCGATCCACAGCGGGTCCACCGCTGTGATAAGGGTGCGACTGCTCCCTAAGTGGGGGGAACCTCAGGCGACGGCTCAACTGATGAAGAAAGGCTGCTCCAGCACTCAGTGGTGGGCAAATGCTATGCGTTTGGTCCAACATTGCTTGATTTCTCTGCTCGCGTCCAACGACAGTGGAAAGACACCATATGCTAGAGCACAGCAATGAAAAGTGTACCGCCCGCGTCGTTTTGCTCCCATCACGTCCCCGTCCTCTTTTGTGCTTTCCTTTTCTTATTTTTGTCTCAACGCTCCCTACTCTTTTATATGTTCGAGCTAACTTTTATCGTTTGGTCAGTCACAATAAACAAAGAAAGATAAACCATATCCCTGATCATTCAAGATGAAACGGAGACATGTTAGGATAAATACGAAGAAAGTATGCGAGGAAAAGAGAGTATGTGAGCGAAGCGAGCATTAGGAATAGTCTGGAAGCGCGGCGTTAGCCGAACGGCCAGACTGGTGAGTGAAGAAGACCTTTCACAGTTGAGAAAATAAGACTGATTGTGACTCCCTTCTTTTTTCCGATGTTTAAAATGTGGCCAATTTTTATAGCTGCTGCTACGTTCGCGGAAGAACACATGTATTATAGAGTACTTTAATAATACCTTATGTATTCATTAGACTTCTCAGAAACCAACTTGCATTGAATTCGCTCGATTCAAGTACTAGTATGGGGTTGCGTGGTTCACTTCAACGAACTACAGGGAGGTGCACATCTGTATAAAACCAAAAAAAAAAATTCACACACCTGCTTAGGTGTTGGGGCGAAGGATGTGGTCACAGCCATTTGATGTGGAAAAGTGCGTAAAGATGTGCCAGCATACAGAGCTTTAATAATTTGTGGCCCTTTAATCCACTGCCAGGGCCATCTTGTGCACGCTTCCCATCAGCACGATTCTCAGCTCATCGCCCTCGAACTACGCACAATTTCACCTGCAATTGTAAATTCTGCGTCACTCAAAATCAGGGAATACAATATTTTTCGAGAAGATAATTTTCTGTCAGTGTAGCCTCTACACATTTCTGGGCTGGAAACAATTCCGGTTAGCAGTAAAGGAGTTCACTCGTATGATTTTCACACCACTCGTGCACCTCGCTGATATTCATGAACGCGTAAGCGAACGAAATCAGGGTAGCAAACCAACTTTTATGGCCGCTTGTAAACTCGCCGCTTAGGCTCTTCAGGCAAAATAGCATCACTCATAGCATAGCATAGCATCATGCGCCTTGCTATATTCGTGGGTTCAGCACATTAGAGGAAATGAATGCAGTGATTAACTTTGTGAGAAAGGTTTTTGTTTCTGCGAATTTAACCTGCATGGAAAGGACGACTTTCTCGCTTGGGCTTGAGGTGGAAAGAGCAGGGAGGGAACGCAGGTTCTATTATGATGAAAGAGTGATTGTGAGCAAAAACCCCAATCTTTTCATTTTAGAACTCATACGTTAGAGTACTGGAACGTAGATTTTACAGTTAATCTACCTCGAGAACGCTGATGCTCACGACAGTGCAACTTCTCGGAATAGTTGGAATAACTGTTTGGTATCCAAAACGCTCGGATAAGGAAATTTCTATGCGAGGTGCCTTCAGCATTTTGCGGCGAGGATTACAATGAAAGCAGCGCGGTCCTTGCATAATCGTTGCAGTCGTAAGAAATACTAAAATCATTATAAAGTTCGAGATTTTTTTCATTCTGAAGGAACGATGGACTGCTCCGACCAAATATTGGGCCCAAAAAATAACCTTTTTTCACACGAAACTCCATGAGTCTGACGGGGTAGTCTGCACTGATAGAGCTGATGTGCTCAATTTATTGTGGCCAATGAAGCATCCAGGTGTTAATTGTAAAACAATGGGGGGGGGGGCGCTACAGCAGCCTGCCATGCTTGACAATTTTCGACGTCAGCAGCAATGAATTTGCAAATACGTAACTGATGTAAGCAAATTTTTTTCTATGGACTAGTGAAAAAATATGGTTGCAGGAAAGGTAAAGTGGGATGCGTGTCCGTCAAATTGTGCTCACCCACTATTTAATGAAGGAATTGAATTTGTTTACACGTCTATAACCTACGTACCTGGTTTCACATGGCGTGGGGGGGGGGGGTTGGGTATACCATGGAGGAGACGTTTCGCTCTTGCCCACAAGGAGAAATCCCATTTTTTCTGAAATATGATTGAGGAGCTCAAGAGCAGGGCAGGCAAACAATAAAGGGAAAAATGTCCTTCTACATACCTTTGCGTGATAGTCGAAGGCAGACCGTATCTTATTTTGCAGAGTGAAGCCCACTTTTGGCTAGGACCGATGTGGTTACAATCGCTATCGCTCATTTCTCCACATACATAATTTATTGTAGCACGGACAATGATTTGATCATACATCACACATCAGAATCACCTCATATTGCCAAACTCTGCGTCCTACTTCCTGGTTGCTGCTCCACGTCAGACTGTTGCCACGAAATTGAGAATAATTGCGAATTTGAACTGAATTCGTTTTGAAAGCAGCGAAAAAAATCAGTGTGATTTGTTAACAGGAATTTCAACACTGCTTCTAACTTCCTGGTGCCCGTTACGGTCACTTGACCTATCGCCATGACATCTATCACTCTTTTGCACAGTTCAGAGGAAGTGTTTGGTGGTGGTGAACATAAATCCATGAAAATTGACTCAGTTTCAGGCCTTAAAAATGGCGTGTTGCCGAAACGTTGGCAAATATGTGAGTGTTTATAGCTATCTGCGTGGTGAAACAGTTGAAGAAATAATCGGTCCTTTGTATCTTCGGTAATAGCTGTAATAGCTGCTGTCGCTGCTGAACTTTCCACCTTTCCACTCTGCAAGCATTCGCTCTAATCGATCATTCAAAGTCCATACAACTACGCAAGCTGCTTCAGGATTTCAAGAAATACTGAATGCATGGTGGAACCTCGAAAAGCGACACGCACTTCAGACACTTCACAAAACATTCTTCCTCGCATCCCTCTCACATGACCTGCGCCCAGGATGTGTGAGTGTGTGATAGCCTGTGAGCTCCCGTGGAGCGCTACTGCGAGCAGTAGGGACCACAACACTATCGTGGCATTAGGCCCGGTGCTGGCGAGCCGCATTCCTTTCGGGAGATATGTCTCCCCAAAGACACTTACCAGCTAGGCGACCTCCTCAGCTTAAGAGCAGGGCATGCTACCACGTGAGCTGCTGGCAAGCGACGTATTGGGCAGCACCAACCTTTGGAATAGTCAATTCAGGGTGATGGCAAATATGGAGAAAAAAAGGCAACAACATTTGCTCGACAAAACTCATCAACACCTTGTTCGGTCACTCTACCACTCCTTAGCGGTTCAGCGCTCCGCCAACTTTGACTATTTCCGATCATTAATTGATGACTTCTTCGACCTGTATCCCAATTTCTGACCTGCTTAGTGGAGTTTAATCCGCGCCTGATTGGTGGCCCCAGGTAATGGGCGCACAATGTGATTGCATCCTTCTGTGGCTTTGAAGTTTTGCTGCTCACCCAGTCTTCTGCAATCGCGACTACTCTCCAGAACCTCTAACTTCATTCTTTTTCGCGTCCGAGCCGACGGTCATGCACGCACGAGGGGAAATGCTCGAAATGCCGCACAGGATGGAGGCGGTGACAGTCACATTTCGAGCAATATGTGACTTTTCCGAGGTCGATTGACACATTTCGATTAGATTAGTGACGAAAGCTGATCCTTTTGCATGGAAATCCGAAAAACAGCTCATTTGTGCGTTCATGCTATGAGGGGGCTTCAAAGTCACGTTCTCTGTATGTAGTCTCTCCGAATAAAAGGCGTGCGCGGATAGCGAATTCATCACAACATGGTCAAGCCCTATTTTATAGCGCTTGCCATAGCCTCTCTATTCGCCGCCCTGTGCGACGGTAAGCGTTATATTTATATTTATTTATATTTATTTACATGCTGATAAGTGCATGTGCATAATAAAACAGTAGTGAGAAATGAAATACAAAGAGTCTTATCGAAAATATACATCATAACTAAGATTAAGACATGTGTACAGTATGCGTATAAACTACAAAACTTCACGTCTGCACTAGACTTAACATTCAGAAAAGGAGGCATGAAACAAAATCTTACTTCAGAAACTTATTAAGGATATCCCGTAGCAGAATCTCTCATCAAGAAATAAGTTCCTTTAAGGAAAACCTGTCGTATTTGCCAGACCACTCTGTGAGCCCAATGGTCAACTAGACAAGAAGACAATCGACGACGGCATTCTCGCTCCCGTGAATGCTCGTCGAGAGGCTCTGGCTCAGGGCACGCAAAAGAATGGTGACACCAATACGAAGTTGCCGCCAGCGACCAGCATGACAAAATTGGTTAGTTATCTACTTAGTGAACTTCACCATGTTTTTGAAAGTGCCAGACAAAAACGGTTCAAAATATTTGTGGCCTGCTTAGTTCAACCTGCTGTAGAAGTTCTACATTGTATGCAGTCATACCCCATACTCGTGGCTCCAATATGTTTGTCCCGTGGTAGGTAAGGCAGTCGACGAGAAGTATTTCCGAATTGTTGCTCTAACCGGTACGAGCTCCCAGAAATTAATGTGATCATAGAACTAAGGAGGCAGAGTACCAACTTTAGATTTGCTGGACGTAGTGGAGGACTACTCGTGCTGCTCCACGCAACAGGAGCAGAACCAATAATCCTAATAAAAAAAGCGGGGCTTCCACCCAAGCACTCGCTCTCATGCCATTCGAATAAAGTTCGTGAAAGTAGTGGAAGGGCGAGAGGACTGTGAAGAACGTCTGAATTTCAGGTGAAATTAGCTTCTTTAAAAAAAAACGAGGTAGAACTTGCAGCAAAAGAAAAGCGTTTTCAAATGATTATCAAAGGAAAGAGATAGGAGAGAAACGAATTTTTAGAAGGGTGGAAACTTTTTCAACTAAGAAATAAAGCAAACTTCAAGGTTACACCACAAACAAAGGTCAGACCCTTGTTTGTGCTGCAACCTTGAAGTCTCATAAGTTTTTGAACTACAGGTTGTGCTTTGGATATTTGTTAATCACTAGCGCCTCTTCGGGACGCTAGGAAGTGGGGTGGGGCAAGAAGCCCTTAGAAAATCAACAGAATAACAAAACTAATCATTAACTGAGCTCGAATACAAAATCCTGCTCATAATTCTGCACCAATTTTGCCGGCATGCTCACGGTCGCCTTCCAGCCTCCGATGCTAGCCTTGCCTGACAAGCTTTCATCACACATCAACATATAAGGTTACTTTCAGATGCATCAGCATTTAAACCAGTTTTCTGCTGTCACACTTCTTACATGAGTACGAACGCGCCATGGGCATTTAGCTCCCAGCTCTGAGCGGGAACATCCTCCAAGGATTGTAGCACCTGTGAACTACTGTAACCGGCACACTGCGAATAGTGACACGGAATCAATCAAATTGAGATAGCTGTAGGGATACTCGAGATGATAAGGGTTCGATTGAGCATCTCAGAGGAAGTAGAGGTTGTCGATTGAGACATAAATGAGAATGAGAACGAGATTTGACAACAAAAGTACGGTCATATGAAAATGAGCACGAGTGATCGCTGGTGCCACTTTCAAGAAACAGCGGACTGGGTGCGTCGGACTAATACTACTTCAAACACTTTCTTGTGCCAACGAACCCACACACTGTCATGTTCTAGCAAACCCACCACCCCTACACTGATGGACCCGCCGCATGACCCTTCCCTGCAGTTGAACATCTTTTCTCACTGTTTGACCATGATCTTTTGAAACCCTTATCTCACTACTGGCCGCAACGGACCCATCCTCCATCGAAAACCCGTATTCTATCGCTTTCCTCACGAAGGGGGCATGGTGGACCCAACGTCATTCGGTGGACTCACTCCTCCATTGGCGGACCTGACCTTGTCCCAACTGCTTGGACAAGGTCAGGATACAGGTATCCTTGGGTCTTCCTCACTATTCGTCCATACGGACCCGTAGCCTGGCGTTTTTCTCGCTACTGAGACAAAGCGGACCCTTACTTAATTGCTGCACTCTTGTTCTGGTGTTTTCACGGAGAGACCCATCGCTGCCGCAAGACCACCCTTCATTTGTAGACTCGTGTTCTGGCAATTAGCTAACTCCTCCATCGGCGGACTCGTATCCCGGCGTTTTCCCAACTGCTCGGACAAGGCGCCCCGTAACCTGGCGTTTTCCGCGCTGCTACTGCCAAGGAGGACCCGTAGCTTGGCGTTTTTCTCACTACTGGGACAAGGCAGACCCTTATTCCATTGCTGGACTCGTATCCCGGCGTTTCTACGGAGCAACCCCCGTCACTGCCACTGTGGAGGGGGCGCACAAACGCGTCGCTGACGCCGGGGCCACTGTGGAGGGCGCGGATGAACGCACCGGTGGCCACTGCATGGCATCGTCGGGTGTGAATGAGCCGCACGGGTGTTATACTGCTCCGTATACTTTACTGCGTGGAAACTCTATAATCACTCTCACCCTGCGAGGCTGCCAGTGGAAGACGCAGGTCCCGCCGCGAACTATATTCGTCATCCAGCCATTAGAGACGGTGACGGAACCACTATTGCGTCCATGGCGGAGCTCAAAGGTTGGGGGTTCCAGAACGAAAACGTGTCTGAGTCCCTAAAAATCGATCAGCCGTCTCACAGTCTCGACATCAGGGCTACCATTGTCTATGGGTGGCGCCGCGTCATGACCCCCCTTTGCGTGCTGTTTTCGGGCTTACGGCGCTTTATTGAAGAGATCCTAACCCATTGAAATGAAGACATATTGCAGGGTTGGGACTGCGACCTTGAGAAGAAAGCCATAGAGGCGTTGGGTGATAAATGTGCAGATCCGGGGACTGCAAAGCCACCAGCTAACCCAGATATGTTAGCAGACATCTTCTATCCGTGAGTTTATTCACGAATTCATTTCAATTCAAGTATACGGAAAATTTCATTTCCTTGCATTAGGGCTATTTGAAGACTGAACGTCCATGTACTAGCCATTATTTTTCGAAGGGCTTCGAATATGAAACTTCAAATGTTTTTCCTCACGATCGTGCTTCAGCAGCGGCATCACTTAGGGACATCCTCGTAGTGTTTGCATCAGCAGTCGTTGTAGGCATCCATCACAAACTGTTTGAAAACAGGTGGAAAACCAAGAAATTCTTGATGTAGCATTTCCGTGTGGTAGTGTACACATGTGATAGCTCAGATTTTCTAATGGTTCTCCAGACAATTTTAAAATTAATGGACTAATGGCAAATGCACGCCTCTTACAAAAGTTTCACTGCTCAGAAAGAGGTAAGAGCAATTTATCACACATTTAGCAGTCATAACAACTAGCAACTAGCATTAAGGCGATAACTTCTGAGATGCCTCAGAGCAGGTTGTTGGGGAACACGCACGAATGCAGGGTAGGGACCGAAACAGTGTTACATTCCCTCAGCAACAACATGATTTTCAATCACAATTTTCGAAAGAATAAGGAGCCCATAAATGAGCCCATTTGAGTTCTGGCCATCAGGTTGAGTACATAGCTTGCACTGGAAGCGAAAACTCATGGAATATTTGTAATTCTATCACAACGGTTTGATAATGGATTCAAGATCTCCGCAGAGCTCTACTGATTCCAGCGGCTACGATTTCGGTGGTACTGCCGAAGAAATCTTTAAAGACGCTTTCAATGGTTACCTGTCAGAAATTGATGTGAATAATGGTTTACCAGTTCGAACGCAAGGTACGGTCATCAGCAATCCTATCTATAACGGCGATCCATTGCTTCTGAACTACGCTAACGTTAGTTGGATTTGGATAACGATTATTATTTGCTCTAAAAAATGGGGTTGCTCAAAAATTGTTTTAGTTAGTCCGGCCGACCAACACAAAAATAGGATGTGCAATGCAAAGATGCCCTAGCGATCTCGGCGATCTATTAACCTACTACTGTGTTATGGATGGAAAGTGAGTTTTGATCCACTGCGAAAATGAGAACAAGAACAAAACAAGTGATTAATTTCCATGTTCGCTCATCTTTGAACCTGGGCATCTTCAGATAATGATAAGATTTGTTTGCCACTCCAGGTTGGTATGGTGGAACAATTTATTCACTTCGACCTTACGTTTCGACGTTCTGAAGAAGACGGCATCGTCGAAACGTAAGGTCGAAGTGAATAAATTGTTCCACCATACCAACCTGGAGTGGCAAACAAATCTTATCATTATCTGAAAACAAGTGATTATTCTGGTACGATAGTTGAAGTAATCAGATGATGTTGATCATCAGAACTTCGGAGCGGTAGCATTTTAAGACTTTGGAGTATTATAAATTGAACCAAAATACAAGTAACGCCTGTTGAGTAATGAGTGGTAATGGCTGGAAATCTTGGAGAATCAATCAATCAAGGTCAAATCCTGCATTCTTCTGAGGAAAAACCGACAAAGTTTACAGGCTACTTTCCACTCGAAATTATTGGTTCACCAGTAGATTTTATGTATTTTATTGTTTTCATTTACTGTGTTTCATTATGTGTAAGCTCACTTCCAGGGGCTGTTAGGCAAGTTGAATGCAAATATATAGGGTTTTGCGCGGCAACAAACCTGCTTTTTCCTCCAAGGAAGCGTGTTCTGCCCCGAAGTTGAACCTAGTTGAATTGTGCTTCCGCCGTGCTTTACCGCAGTAGTGCTTCGGCCCACTAATCAAGTTCGGTTCTGGACTGGGTTAGAAATATGTTTGGGTCATACATATCGGCTTCATCAAGTGGCCAACCGGTTGCTTCAATCTCAGTCAGTGGGGTTGGCAAGCTTTCGAGATACCCGAAATTTGTGCTTGTCCGTAGCTCCAGAATTTGCAAAGGGGTGAGTAGAAGGGGGGGGGGTGGCGTCCGCTATTGGTTAACAGCCACCAACATGCCTATGACTTACTCCCAATGGATATCTGGAAATAGCTAAAATTAACCATTTCATTTCAAAACCGCTCCATAATAAATATTTCGCAGAAACTAAGGGCGGTTATGCGGCTTCGTTCCCAAGTACCAAATCTCTAAAGTTAATAAAAGATGGGTGGTAAATGGGTGGTAACAGTTACGAGCTCATCTCTACATGATGAAGAACGATATTTTGTATGGCAGCAAGTAGAATAACCACATTTTACCCATGCGCATGTACATTTATTTCGTAGGGCTTGTATGGAAAGAGGGGTTTTGAAAATTGGGTCAGGAGTAATATCTACACCGCTTCAGCAGCTTAGCCCTGGCCTAGAAAGCCGTCGGTGTTGACAGATGCGGGTATACCTACGACCTTGCCTTACCTTGTGCACCATACAATGATCAAGTGCTAAAGGTTCAAGAGGTAAACGGGTAGCTCTTCAAATTCGCTCTGTTGCGGGAGCAACTATGGTCCGAGATGTAAGAAGGCCTCGCTTAGTCTGCACTAGAAATATCAGTCTGAATTCTTCTATGAAGTTTCAAAGCCCTCTCTATTTTATTACCTTCACATCGAAGGGAAGCATTGTGTCTCGGCACTGTGTATAGTAAAAGATAAAAGATAAAGATCGTTAAGTTATTATCACCCTTTGTGCCCCATATCTAACTCATGATTTTTACGTAGGACTATCACCAAGGATGAGCCCGTCTATCAGGGCACAACATCTAGCGCGGGTTGCACAGAGATCACCTGCCCGGTAAACTATGTGTGTAACGAAACAACCTGGTTATGTGAAGCTCCCACGGCAACAACTGCACCTGCGACAACAACCATGTCCACGGCAACAAGCACACCTTCGTCAAGCGCATCTTCGTCAAGCACACCTTCGTCAACCAGCGCACCTGCGGCAACAACAACAATACCTACTTCTCCGCAAGCAGAATTTCCTCAAGGTTGGTGATGCCCTATTTCTTCTGTGACTGCTTCACACCAACTGAATTTCCAAAACAGCACTATTGGTTCTGCAAAACGCATTGCTGACAGTTAAGCTGACATAATTATTTCGCCAAGAGATAATAAGGATAAAGTGGTCGGCGTTGATCAATCCCGTCACGAGGGATGCGCCACGCATTCGACTTTATCTGATCATCGTAGAGGCGTTGAATACGTATGTGCCCTATACAGTGACTTGCGGGGGCATCCGATGAACCAAGTCAGTGCTTCATCCTCCCAGACTCCTCTGGTACCAATTTAACGACCCCGGAGAGGATGGATGGCTTGGTTGGCCACGGGCGCGGGATCGAACCATCGACCGTGTGCGTACGCAGCGAGCCTCTTACCACTGCGCCACACGCGCCCTCTTGGCGATAAAGGATAAAGTGGTCGGCGTTGATCAATCGCCAAGAGAATTTCACCGAAATCCAAGAGAATACCTTTTGAAGCAAGTTCTCTTACATTTGCGAAGAAAAATTCCGGGGTTTGCCAAGATTTCAGCTATGCCTTCTCATTTTTAGGAGCTCATTTTTTGGGATTTTCCGCGCCTAGACTTTCTTCTGTGTTCTAACAAAGGTTTGAAGGCATTCATTTCCAATTCAGGCGGCGGCGGCGGTATGTGCTCCACATCCCACAACTATGCTGGCAGGATGACCGACGCTCTCAGGAATGAATACGTAAGGTTGCACAACTTCCGGAGGTAATTTCTCAAGTACTTTGCATATGTTAGCATATCTTTGCGCGCTTCAATCTCAATGTACGTGCTATACTATCATCATCCCCGTATTTACTCAAACATTGTTAAGAGGCTTACTAGCGAAAGGTGAGATCCCTCGAAAGGACGGGAAGTATCTACCAAAGGCGGCCAACATGTGGAGAATGGTAAACTATTTGAAGTCTCCCCGTCTTTCGGTATCTTTTGTATCGAAACAATTCAGTCATATGATTGCGATTTGGAAGCAGGAGCGATACAACACGCAAGCACGTGTCCGTCGGCACTTTCCGAACCTAGCTCGAGACCGGGTATAGGAGAGAACCTTAAAACATTCCCAGCGCCGAGATTCACATTTGACACAGCAGCTAAGAAAGTGAGTCATTTTCAAGAGAATTTGTTTGTTGTTGTGTGCAATCATAAACATCCTTCACTACCAGTTTTCAGTCTGTTACTGAATGGTGGAAGCCAATTCGTGACGTGAACTATTTCGAGAACGTCGTTGTCTTCCGTCCCATCCATGATGGACAACCAATATCCTCCTTCACACAAGTTGGTGATCTGCTAGTAAAAACAAGGCTTCTGGTCCCGTTGCTTACGGTCCCGTTGCTCTTTACTTCATGCGGAAGCTGCTATTTCTTCAGCATCTATAAGCAGTGAACCGCAACGTCTGAAAATCACGTTATCAAATACGTACAATGTGGAATACCGTTTCGTCGCAATACAAAGCTCTCTGTATAAATACTATGGCAATTAAACTCCTATGTCTTTCAGATGGGTTGGGCTCTAACTAACAAATTGGGATGCTCTATCGTCAAGTGCAGGACCGATGATCGTTACGTAGGCGTATGCCGATATCGTCCAAAGTACTTCCTATTTGGTTCCTCCTAAATCTGAACACAACGCTTTTTTTATTTCAGTGGAAATATTGTGAACAGTAACGTCTACCAAGTTGGGAATATTTGCACTATGAATCCCGGCGGAGCGAGCGGCTGTGATGCTGATGGACTGTGGTTCTAACCGAATGGGAAACCATAATTCTTCATACGGAATGGGAATCCTATCATTGAATTTATTTCGATTTTTTCTTCATTCTTGAGCATTTCATGAGTCGATGTTGACAATAGGCCCCGTATTATCCTATTATCAACAGGGTGGTTAGATTGGAATGGGAATAAATGATGCAATCGTTACCTTTCGACACCATCCATGGAAAGCATGTTCCAGCCAAGTGCAGCAGCTTAAATGACCGCTAAAAATCAAGACTATAGCCTTGATCAAAGACTCGTTTTGGAAGCTTAAAGAGCTGCTAAAAAATTCGAGCGTAAAGTTCCAGGTGAAATTTTCAGTGCCGGTGATCGCACTGGCTCAGCAAGTAATATTCAATCAATTCGGCAAACAGAAGTTTCTGACAAATGTTTTAAGTAGATCAAGCATAGCCTCATCTTTCTGATCAAGCGAGGCGATAGTGAATGATAGCGGTGTCGGCGCCCTGAAATGGCTGTCCACATCAAAGAGCATGGAGAGAAATTGGTCCAAACAGCTCGGCCGCAAAAAAAACCAAGTCATGCATCTTGGGAGCCACAAGCGGCACATATTGGAACCTATGTGCGCATTTTTGATCTTTAGCAATCATGGTGTAGCCCCTCTATAGCACCCCTGGGGAACCGAGCCATCTATTCCTCTGAGTTTAGCAAACTTGTACCTGGAGAGTGTAGGAGTGCTCCGCGGACTTCTCCTTACATTCTCACTAAATGCTCTACGATTCTCAGATGAAATCGAAAGCGTCGCCTATCTAACGAATGGGACTGATTAATACCAACCTATTTGCCTTTACCCTTTGCTTGTGCACGAGCCTTAAGCCGTGCATGATGGCTGTTTTGGTGCCTTTACGCTACCTACATACAGTGGCGACCACATATTTAGCACGCTGCCGATTTTAGGCGATCACCTGATGAAAATGTAAAATCTGTATCTCAGGACTGGAATGAGCTATCAGGACAATATATGAGGCTGCGACAAGGCATAGTGTTCTCTTTCTTTCCTCAACTTTGTTGCTCCGGGAAGTGCTTCTGAATGGAATTGCACACATTCTACGCATTTAGAGCTCAAAATGCAGTGCTTTTGGAAATGTTCCTGTTTCTCTCCTAGATCACTCTACTGAATCTAGGTAAAATGTGATTTTAGTCTCGATGTAGATGCGTGTTTTGCTATAGTAGTTTCGATGAGCAATTTCTCACCTGGGGGGAGAGCGAAAATTGTCTACAGGAGTAAAAAAATGGTGAAAAAAGGATTCACGGTGATTCCAAAGATAAACCATGCATTTCCAGGCACGGATTTTTCCGATTTGTGTTGCTGACAGGGAATCAGACACTCACAGGAAATTTCCGAGGCTTGCTTTACTAGCAGGACTCATTATAATGAAATTTTCGACGAAACTGACGATTTGTTTCTGACTCTGACTCCAGCCGGTGCGTGGGGTCACGTAACAGCATTTATAGGGAAATGTTGAAGGGAAACATGCTCAATCTGATTCACCTTTCCTTTTCCCTCCAAAGTGAGATACAAAAATTTTACACAGAATCTCGGAAAACCGACAAAATTGAACTTTTATTTTTTAATCCAGTCTGAACTGACTCTGTACCTGTGGTAAGCAACAGGAAGGAAGCACCCATAGCGCCTCAACACATGCTCGAACCTCGTTTTGATTGCTCGTTGTAAGGCTGAGAAATGCAAAAATTTCTCTCGGCCAAAATCGTGAGTGTGTTAAATATGTAGCCGCCACTGTATATAGTGCTTGTTCGTAGAGCGAGAGCCTTGCTTGTGAAATGCCGATACAGGTCCCTTATCCCAGTTCGAGCTCGCGCATGAGCACAGTATTCTAAGTTTACTCAGGAAAGACAGGTGTAACTTGTTCGAATGAACAGTTGAGGAAATTTTGAAAATGTATTCAAGACTAACGTTGAGAATTTCGTGGTGTTTTTTCAGCATGGAACGTTGTTCTACAGTTCATTTGACCTTTATCATGATTAAGGAACGCGCTTCTGGCAGCGATGTTGGCAAAATTGGTCAGGATAGTATTTTTTATATGCACTTCCACATCTGGTAACCGTGTAGGAGGCTTACGAAATCAACACTTCGCATATACAGAGAGTCTTTACAGCTTACTAAGAAAAAGCAGTTGATATTCTAATCTAACTTGAGATCAAGGAATGTATGAAGGAGAAATGATTTCAGTAACGCAGCAGTCAAAGTAACGCAGCATATTCACACGAAAAAAAATGGAAAAAAAAACTGGGGTTGAGCTCATCTTCGATCACATAATACATTTGGAATGAACTTTTTTTGATCTCGGACATCTCAAATTTATTTGAATCTTATTGAATGAGGCTTATGGCACCTTGGACGCATTGCTCACATTCGCGGAATCACAGCGCCGGTAGCTGAACTCCTGTAGAATATGCGAGGGAGAAACTGGAACTCAGGGATTTTCCCATGTTTCACGGCCAACATAGAGAGCTACCTAGAATTCAAGTACTAATTTCTCTAACATACATCCTTTTCCAGATTTTTGCGTGTCCTTCTAACCAATAGTCGTTTCTGTTTATTCCTGTATCTTACTAAGAGTTTCACGACCACAGTGAATGGAACCCAACCAGTGCCATCATCCGAAGTTTGTCCGAGCTGCAGATGATTCCTGACAAGCCTTATTCGACTGTTCAAGAAATATTGAAGTTGGAACAGAACTACACTGACCTCATAAAATGTGATTGAGTTCCTGGCTCTGAAGAGGAAGATGTTCGTCCATTTCGTTCTAAAGATGATGACTCTTCGACTTGGAAACCCCTCCACTCACATTTGCCCCAATTATTGGATATCTAATGAGAAACATGCGGAAGAGCAGAGAAACAAATGCTCAATTAAATATTAGGTTGTTGCAAAATCGATGTCGGATTTTTGAACCACGAACTTTGGAGTGATGTTTTGGAAAGAGAAATGCTGCTTCCACCACACATTTTGTACTTGCTCTAAAGCCCATTTCTTCCCCTTTCTGCCTATTCATTTTTATTCAGATCTTCCCACTTTTATTGTGGTTTTGGGGCTTGCATCAAAATGTACTCGTCCGCTTAAATTCGTCCCAAACTGTTTCGCGGACTCAAACTCCATAGCAAGAAAGTGGCTTGGACATGAAATGTTACCAACCTATGCAGAAGGAAATGCTCAACAAAGTGGTAGCCCAGTGTTGGCCCAAGTCGTTTAGTTTTGGAGACACGTGCCTCAGAGCTATGGACTAAAATTCGATGACGTCAACGCCGTTTTGAAAGCACTGGTAGAAGCTATCACCAGGAGACATGTTCAGTTTCTCGAAGGTGGCCTTGAGGTTCATTATTCCATTACTTATGGGGCCATCGGAGAAACGGCCATGATGGAAAAACTGAACAAGTTGATCTTATTCGATTGTCCTCCAGTATTTCACAGTGGCTCAAGACCACACTTTTCACTCAAGACGCTCTGGAAGTAGGTGCAGGCGGAGATCAAGACTCTCCCTTATATGCCTTACTCAGCGGACCGTTCCCCTACAGATGAGCACAGATTCAAGCGGTGGGACCTATCCCTGAGAGAAAGAATAAGCCGCAAAAATGCGTTAGCTCAAAACGATTTCGCCGATATTCCTGGATCTGAAAAGCTTGGCTTCAGGCCCAGCGGAAGGAAAACTCAGCGGAAAAATGGAGAAGATGTGCTGATTCAAATGAGTACTAAAGCTGCAGGAAAGGTTCAGTTTTTGCCGAGTTACCACAATTCAAAGTCCAACTGTCAAAATACGACATCGATTTTGCAACAACCTAATACATGCAGAGCGGCTCACATTTACGAGAAGCGGCGCTCATCACGGAACAAAGCGACGCATTGATTGCAAAACAAAAATGTTATATCTGATGGCAGTTTCATCGCTCTGCTTGTCCGGGATACTGACGGCCAATTCCGTGCAATTTCGAACATCTAGCCGTTCAAAATTATTTCCTGGGGAACCTGTGGATAACTTTTCTTACTTCTTGTTATGTATGCTCTACCTAGTTTGTTGCTTCTACGCACTGCACATCATCAACGGAAGCCAAGGTTTTGGTGCAATTCTTATTACTTTGGGAATAGAATTTGAAAGGATAAAACTCATTCACCAAGAAATAATTTTTCCGCACTAGCTGCGGTATATGAATTCGAGTCCACATGCGTGTTCAAAAACAAATAAGCATGCATATCATATATATGAATTTTGGTTGCGAGCTTGCATACATTTGCTGAGGAAAAGTTTGACGTTAATCCAACTACTAAATATTAAATATTTGTGTTCCGCGATTTCAAATGCCATAATTCTATAACTGCTGCTCACATAAATACCTTGATCAATCTCATAATAATACAATAATTTACGTAGAAATTCCATAATTCCTTAGAAATGCGGCAGTGTTTAGCAGGGATGGGCATGTTGAACGTGGTCGCCTGGAAGGGACATTAACATTGAAACTCCTTGACGGCGCCGATATCCCTTTTTCAGGCAGGATTTCCTGCACCAAATATTCCATATACAAAAGAAGATCTAACCGAAAACACAATAAAGTTATACAATATGTGAATCACCCACTTCTCAAGCAAATTTAGCCCCCCTCTATGCCTGAGAAATGTAGTTACTGGGAAATATGAAAGCCCGTTCCTCGTTCTATCAAAACTATTCCCGGTGCAAAACTCAAGAACTACGATAGTCGACAGAGATAACTCAGTAGTAAAGTATTCATCTGTTTTTCTTTGGTGGTATTTGAGCAAAACAGTATCTTTTCGATATCGAATCACACTCCACTAGGTGATCGGTCGCCAAAAACCACTTGTTTCATGTGCGCGGATTATCAGAGAATACTTTGGTGCAGTACACGTGACTGCTGAGATAGGTCGAAAAATGCATTTTGAGCATACCGGTGAGAGATGAAGCTCATGTATTATTCCTTGGTTCATCCACATTTCTGTGTTCAGCTTATAGAGCTCACAGTTCTCGTTTTGAAGCTGTGGGTGGCGCTCACCTTTCACCCCCCCCCCTCCCCGCTTTACAGTTCTCGACGTTGCCGTCGGTCAATGTGAGTATACGCGATGTGGATAAACTACAATTTCTATGCACTACAGGAAATTAGGCAGGTGAAGGGGGAAGAGGAGGTTATGTATTGGGTTGGAGAATAAGTTCGTGCGGTTTTTTCAATTCAATATTTCATGGTGATTTGGACTCCAACTGATTGCAAGTCATGAATTATTTTGTAGCTCTTGCTTTGCTCTTTACCATAGTCACAATAGTGCTTTTCAATTCCCGTTGCACCTTTTTTCTATTGCATGGAATATGACCCTCCAATTCGACAATCGGCCACCGACTTTTGCTTGACATCAATCGTGGATCAAATGTAGCTCAAGTGGGGGGGAATGCAAACTGCGTTCATAGAGAAACCTTCACTACTGAAAGGACACCATAGAATTGGTCTGCCATCTTTGTAGAGAGCAAATATTGCCTTGAATTCATCCCTCGTTCGGGACGCCCCTTTTAAGGGACATAGAGACAATTATCCCGCTAAGGTCGCTCCTCATGCAAAGAAGAATCAGTATTGATGCAAACTCTCAACAACAAGCAAGTTTATCTAACGCATTCCGTGAGAAACCCTAAAGTGCTCAAAGTGTGTGTGGAGTCGTTCACATTGGACATGTTCGACTTTTCTGCGCAAAATTTGGCCAAACTGACTACCAAAAATCTCGGATGTGGGGAATGTGAGGATTTCCACTACTGCCTACTCTATTGGTCAGGAGAAGTCATACACCACATAATTAATCAAATTCCTTGTTCATTTCATGGAGTTTGATACAAAAGTTTCGGTGGCGGGCTACAATTTGAGTAGTCTCAAACAACGCAATTTTCTACAGACATGGAGCTGAGAAACAGACCTCGTTTTGGCAGCATTGATAGAGAAGGAAAATAGCTACAGAACCCAATTTGCTCGATTCATTCTGCTTTTGAAAATCGTGGTTTCTGTCCTCATGAGAAACCGCACGAACTTATTCCCCAACCCAATAGTCAGTACACTACTCTGGTTACTAAGTAGGGCCCAGTCATTCCAGAGGTTTAGTATGATTAATATTGACTTATTTGCACGTTTCTACTAGGTTGAGGAATTATAAATGTCCGTTTGACTCGAAAACAAAAAATAGTACAGAGACAAAAATCCACCAGCTCCACCAAAGGCATATTATACAGAGTAACCAATGACTCTTCCACTTTATTCCTACGAGGAAATAATGTTCTCATCCAATAAATCGCTGTGCAATGAGATGCAGAAGCGAACCACCCAAATCTTGGCCTTGTCGCAGATTCTAAAGTTTTTCGCCGCCGAAGAACAATTCATCGACAGTTATAAGTGCTAACTTGAGAGCTCTAATATCGTACTATAAGGCTGTTGAGGGAGGGGTTCTTTCCCTTACTTCTCGGTCTTCTACTGGGTGATTTCCGCAAAGTGTTGCCTGGGCCATGTCGTGGATAAGTTTTGTAGTCGCTGTTTCGACACAATGATGATGGAGTGCCTAGTCCGCGGAGCCCCGCGGAAACTCTCGACTCTGAGCTGATGTGCAGCTGGTGAAGTACAGACTCAGCACATCATAAATGTGAAACGAACACGAACAATAATGGCTTACCAGCAGAGAAAGTCGGACTATCGTCGTGAACCCGCCTGACCGTGTTCACGCTGGTCCGAGTTTTCCCGGCTCAAAGCGCCAGCTAGAGCCATTGCAGCGCATGGCTTAGGGCAGTATATGTAGTGTAGTGTATGAATAGCACATCATCCACAGGATTTCGTGGCGTTGAGCGCGCATACCTTCAGCGGAAAACTCGTCCGCACTGTGAACGCATGGAAAACACTGCCTTCATTTACCGTTTTGCGGCGTGTTTCACGCTGTTTTCTCATTGCTTATGAGTTTAGCGCCCTTGATAATCTCAAAATTCAGCGAATTCTCGAACACGAAAATTTCCGTGACTGCTGCCTTTAAAGTTATGCAGAAAGGTTTGCGGTAGACTACTGTACAGGATACATCTCCACTCAGCAGAGCAATCCTTTCGTATTTCACTCCAAACTCAGTACCACCTTCTATTCGGGACGATCGGGTTTGGGGGTCGGAATAGCACGCTTACCGTCGCTGAAGCAACGTGGGGTTTTGTCTGCATGTTCAGGGGACACCTTTCTATTATCCGACACTGTAACGACTTTGAAGAAGTTGCGATTCTGAGTGGTGAGGAAAAGGATACGAATGACGAAGTTCTGGCACTCAGTAATCTAACATTGAGTAGGTGCAGCACCAACTGGAAAAATAATTTTTCAGATGTAAAGTGTTGGAGAATACTTGAGAAAATAAAAATAAAAATAAAAAACTAAACAATCTGTATGTATTCTGAAGTTCCATGAAATGCTCTTCAAGGGGAATACATAAGCTTCGCCTAAAACGGTGACTCCGGGGAAAAATTAGAAGAAAAATTAGGAGGTATACAGCGGACATTGATAATTCCTCAACCTAATAACTAACCGACAATAACTAACCGACACATCCTTCAGGAGAGGTGGAGGAGGAGACGTTCTTACTTTTGCACCCACGGAGATGTCTCAACCTTCCTGAAATAGGGAAATATATGGGAAGCCGAGGATCGGGCTCGAGGACATCAAGTCCTTTCACTTACTTCGATGTATGAGACATGGTGTGAGGCAAGCAGTGGCCAGATTTTTGGCGCAGACCACCCAGTTATGGTACAGTCCATTTCTCCATCCACACATCGAAAACACCTCTTCTTTCGAAATTTGCGTTTTTTGTGGTTGCTGCCCCCGCTGTGTCAGAATTTTGGCACGATTTCGAGGATAACTGCGAACACATCACGTGCGTCGCATACTTTTCCAGAACAGTTCAAATCTCTGTGATTTGTTACCAGTGATTTCAATGTTTTGCTTTTGATTTTTTGACAATCAGGACGGTAGTTGATAAACATTTCAACGTTTTGCCACCAGTCGATCTTTTGATTTTTTGGTACTCTTTGCTGTCGCCACTGATATTCGACGAGAGCTGAACTGCTTAAAGTTGATACAGGCAGAGAAAATAGGTTAGCACATACTGAAGTAGTGGTTCAAACACCAGACTCATCTACAGTGCTGGATAATGTCACCACTGTGAGGGTCACTGAAGTGCTCATCAGTGATCGATGTGCTACTCAGCGGGCAAAAACTAACTTGGAGCTTTTGGATTTGTCGTTATGCGAATTTGAGCCCTTCCTTTCACTCACAAACTGAGTAAAGAACTGAACTGACTCGAATCGAATTGAATAAGTCTTCGTGATAACTAAGTATTCTTCCCTTACTCAACTCCGAACTGGCATTTCTTCTGGGTGTGCTTGTCCAATTAAACCTCTGGATTCGTGTGATTTCTTTTGAGGAGGAAGCTGCAGTCTCGAAGCATCCGATGCCACCTTCACCGCGGTGGAAAATACACGATGCGCCACATCGCATGGAGGTGCATACAGTAATCTTTCAATAATCGCGTGACTTTTGATTGATATCGTCACAATTCGACAAGTGCTATTGACGGGAGCATTTCCCTTTATCTGGGATTTTTTAAAACACAGGTCATGTGTGCTCATGTAAAGCGGGGGCTATGAACCCACGTTGTTTTCACGTAACCTCTCGAAATAAAAGGGATACGCGGATTGCGAATCCGTCGGAACATGATCCATCTCAGTTTCATAGCGCTTCTCATAGGCTCTCTATTGCCTGCTCTAGTCGAAGGTGAGTGTTCTTGCCTATCAGCATTGTAGAATGCCCTATGAAGAAGTTAGCTCTCTTAAGGGAAACCGGTCACATTTGTCCAACCACTGTGTCAGCCAGATGGCCACCTAGACAAGAATACAATCGACAACGGCATTCTGAAACCTATCAACGATGAACGACTACAAATTGCTTCAGGCAAGCAGCAAAATGGCGGCAGCGGTTCAAACTTGCCACCAGCGACGAATATGACGGAACTGGTCAGTAACTAACTTGATGAACCACATCATGAGCTCAGTGCTGTGGGAAGAAGATAATTCATAGTAATTCATAGTGATCAATTTTGCGCTTGATTCATCTAATATATTTTCGGAGTGTAGTCATGACCAGGGCTATGCGAAACTGAGTCCTCGAGTCTCGTATGACGTAGAAATGAAATATCAAATATCGTGAAACGTAAAACTTGGGATTTCTCCTCCCTAAATTTTTAGGATTTGTTCATGTCCTCAGTTTTTTTCATGTTTTTTTAAGATTATTTTTGTGTTCTATCCTTTCTGATCGGCCCTCCTCTCTACTGAGCAGCTTTAGGGAGGACCGACTACAAGTGGCTCGTCTAGATAGAGGCAAAACGAACCACTTGTCTCAACCCTCCTTTTGGGATTGCTCCTAAAGGTTTTCTATTGGAACGAAAGTCTTTCATATAAAGGGCGTTAACCGGACAGCCGAAATTTTCCACGATGCAAAATGCAGGATAAAATAGTGTAGAAAAGCGAACCAGCAAACAGAGAGTACAGGTGAACAGAGGACTAACATACAACCATTGTAGGTTTGGAGCTGTGAACTTGAGCAGAAGGCTATAACCGCTCTGAAAGATGGTTGCGTGGATCCGGCAACTCCAACCCCGCCAGCCAACCCTGAGAAATGGGCAGATCTTTTCTACACGTACGTTTTTTTTTTGACGAAGCCATGTTAGTCACAGTCGATAATAATTTCGCTACTTTGCATGCCAGTGTTATGTACGTTGCGATAGAAGTGCACAGGGGGAAGGCATTAGTTTTTGTACAACGTTTGCTCATTCATTTCTCCGCCAGAAATTCATGCCACATTTAGGTTCTTTTCTCTAGGAGTAGAGAAAGTTTCGAAACAGCTTTTGGTTACCATCCGATTTTCCAGAAAGGCTTTGTTTTGGAACAGTTGGCCTCGGAACAGACCTTTAAAAAGAAAACGAGGGTTGTTGCGCTAAGTCTTACCGTTCAGTTTTACTGTTCCATCAAACTGTTCATAAGAAACAGTGGAGAGAAGAAAATCATAGCTACCCTTCTTGAATAAAAATGCTACAAAGCTGTGCAGTTCCGTCAATAGGCCTGGAATCGGCCACACTGTGTTCCTCGAAATCTAAGACTTGGTCTTCTCATCCAAGTAACTTTTGGAACAGTCTCGTTCTGAGCTCTTTTCAACACTAATCTTGAGTGGATTTTTCACATGCGTATGTATATCTCGCAGCTAAGGACAAGAACATGAGGCGGATTCACACCTAATACCAATGGTTAATTTTGTTTTGTGGCTGTTTTCCTCGGAAATCGCTGGCCTTCGTGCAATTAGAGCTACCGAGAATTTTTCCGATAAATTTTTCTAGTTGACTCACAAGTCTACACGGCGTGTTCATGATCAGAGAATAGAGCAAAATCAGAAATGATACTGGAGAGGAATAAGCCAGCAAACAATGCATACTACAATAACTCTCTCTCTCCCTTACGAGAAGGAGTCGCCGAATTTTTGAAACTATCATAAAATAAGTAGAAACTTCGTATTTAATTGTTCTTAGTTGTTCATTTCCAATATTATCTATTAAGTAATTATTATTATTAGTTATATGATATATTGTGGGCGCGTGTGGCGCAGTGGTAAGAGGCTCGCTGCGCACGCACACGGTCGATGGTTCTATCGCGCCCGCGGCCAACCAAGTCGTCCATCCCTCCGGGGTTGGTAAATTGGTACGAGAGGAGTCTGGGAGGATGAAGCACTTACTTGGTTCATCGGATGCCCCCGCAAGTCACTGTATAGGGCACATACGCATTCAACGCCTCTACGATGTTCAGGTGAAGTCGAATGCGTGGCGCATCCCTCGTGACGGGATAGATCAACGCCGACCACTTTATCCACTTTTTACTTTATCATAAAATAAGTAGAAACTTCGTACTTAAATGTCCTTAGTTATTCATTTTCATTACTATCTATTAAGTAATTATTATTAGTTATATGATATATTGTAATTTGAATTTTTGTTATTTCGATCTTCCATTCTGGTCTCCATAATTGCGACGACCCCACCTCCCCCACCCTCCTCTCGCGCAGATATTCCATCCGCCACTGCTGCAGAGCATTGAGTATGTTCCATTTTTTCGGGACTCTGCCACAGTAGTCGGAACATTGATCGGCATCTTAGTAATTTGGAATGGCTCGAATGATGCAATTGGTCTAAAATATCTGAATACCTTATTCCTTTCCTGCCCCGAGGAATATCAAAAAGTTACTGGTAGACTACATAATGGCTAATAAATTGAAATGGTGAACGCGGTAGGATGTGTCGTATTGGGTTTTCTTCGCCATTCTATACACTTTTCAGTTTAGAGGTTTGATGGATCAGACATACCACCAACGAAATATTCGACATATAAATTTAAAAAAAAAACAGCAGTTTGACACAGATGAACACGAAGCAGTTCATGGTTAAACATCACCTTCGGAAATGAGCAAAACCGGTTTTTTTTTTCGAATGTGGAACGCAGAGATATCAAATGAAACTGATAATGATTTCGAGTCACCAAAAGTGTGGTTCTCTTGTGGATTCCAAATCTAAATAATAAGAAGTACAAAAAAACAAACAATATTTTACGGAGTATTAGTACTACATTTTTATTTTATTTTTCTTTTTTAAATTGCAGATTTAAACTGTCTAGCTCGTGTAAATTTAGCAATTACGATTACGGTGGAACAGTGGAACAGGCCTTCTCCAACAACATCTTAACTGAGCTGCAGAAAATGGAATTCAAGGTTCTCCCCGTTCGTACTCTTGGTACCGTTTCTAGCAACCCCATTTTCGATGACACGACTGGATTGTTGAACTACGCTAACGTGAGTTATATTTGGGTAAAAATTCACTGAACCACTGAAGCATTTTCAAAGTTCCGAAATTGCTTTTAGCTAGTACGGGCTACCAATACAGAGATAGGATGTGCAATGAATATTTGTCCTTCTACAGCTGGTGTAGGCTTTCTCACATACTACTGTCTTCTGAACGGAAAGTGAGTCCTTGTTCTACTATAAACGAAGGAAAGCAGGCATTGAACGATTATTCTCAGCTACTATATCAAAACCGTAATGCCGCAAAATTTTTGAGTAAGGATTTTTTAAAAATTTGGAGGATTAAATATTAAATAAGAAATCAAATAAGAAATCATATCTTTCCATAATCAATTTTGACGTTCTTGCTCCTCAATTCCCACAACCTGAAGAAGCTTTTTTTCTTCAAAAAGTCAAGCCCCCACCCCCCTCTGTTTATATCTAGAAGGGTATTCCATTAACAATATTTAGTGGCAGCAAGGGGTGGCAGGGCTCTTCTGTTTTCGAGCACAAAATCTGTGAGAATCAAATCAGAAACAAAATTGCTGAGTTATTTCTAGTTTTCGGAACAACCATTTAACTCTTAATTTTCACCCAGGACTATCACCAATGGGGAGCCTCTCTATCAGGGCACGACGAAGATTACAGATGGTTGCAAGGAGATTACTTGCCCAGCAGGATATACCTGTAACAACGCCACCTTAATATGTGCACCTGGAGCGGCAACAACCACATCTCCAACGACGTCTTCAACAATCACAACTACGTCTGCAAGTACACCATCTTCAACAACCCCAGCTCCAGCGACAACAACAATGCCTACTTCTCCGCAAGCAGAATTTCCATCAGGTGAGAGATGTTGTTTACTCTTTGACTTCCTCACACTTGGGATCGACAACAGCACAACTGGTTCAGTTATGTGTATTGTTGAAAGTTACGCTCTTACAATTATTTGTCCACCAAATACAATCCCTAGCCGAAATCCCTTTACATTTGTGAAATCAAATATCACCACATTTGCACTAGAAAAAGTCCGAAACCCATCAAGCCTCCAACATTGCTTTCTTGTGCTTCAACCTGTTTTGCTAGGGCAACTTACTCCTCTTTTTCGTTCTTTTCTGCAGTAGTGTCGCTAGGAGTTCGTACTGCATATGAATTATTAAATTACGTCCAAACTAAGTTTTGTGTGCAACGAGAGGATTCAACGACAAGCAGTTTAGGCGGCAATGGTGGTCGATGCTCCAGTTATGCCAATTCCAATAGGATGACCGACGCTCTTAGGGATGAGTACCTAAGGCTGCACAACGTCCGAAGGTAATTTGTGGCTCACAATTCTAAACAAATTCGATCGTTCTCTTCAATTACCATGCGCACTACACTATCACCTACTATTTGATCAAACAAGCAACATTCAGAGGTCTTCTCGCAAAGGGACAAACTTCTAGAGCGGACGGAAAATACCTACCGAAGGCTGCCAACATGTGGAAAATGGTAAACTCTTCAAAGTCGGCCCGCCTTTTGGCATCTTTTCAATGAATCGTAACGTTTCAGAAATATATGTGCGACTTAGAGCAAGGAGCGATAGAATACGCAAGCACATGTCCCACGTCATCTTCCGAACCAAGCTCAAGGCCAGGTGTGGGAGAGAACTTTAAAACATTCCCAGCGAACGGGTTCACGTTTGACACAGCGCCGCAAAAAGTGCGTCATTTTCGCACGTTCGTTTATGCAGTGATAACTTTTACTTACTATTGACTTTTAGTCAGTTACTGAATGGTGGAAGGTGATTCGCAGCGTGAACTTCTTCGAAAACGTTGTTGTTTTCCGCCCCTTCCATGACGGGCATCCGATATCCTCCTTCACACAGGTTGGTGATATGCTAGCAAAACAAGGCCTCCGCTGCAGGGCTGCTTCTTGTCCTGTACTGACACAGTCATTTCTCAATCATCTATGATGTCGGCAGCAAGTTCCGAAATAGGTGCAGTGCTTCAGTAATCAAATATGTACATGATAGAAGCTTGGTTGGTTGCAGTACGAAGAACTCTGAATGAACAGTGCCATAGTTGCAAGAGGAGAGATGCTTATCAGTTCTAACTCTGACTTGTTTCCAGATGGGATGGGCTACAACTAACGAAATAGGATGTTCCATCGTCAGGTGCAGGGACGACGTTCGTTACGCAGCTGTGTGCCGATATCGTCCAAAGTACTGTCTATTTTGCTCCTCCTAAATCTGAACATAACGCTTTCTATTTCAGGGGAAATACTGTGAACAGTAACGTCTACCAAGTTGGAAGTATTTGCTCAGCACAACCGGCCGGAACGACCACCTGTGATGCTGATGGACTGTGGTCTTAGACGGACTTCTCTGTACAAAATGGGAATATTATTTTACATTTGGAGCATTTACATGTACGTTGACAATGAGTTTAATAGCTACCTGCTATAAACATGGGTGGTTATTTGGTCTGGGAATAAATGATGTGTTCGCTGTTCGATCACGCTCTTAGAAAGCATGTTCCAGTAACAGTGCAGCAAATAAACAGATGGTTGAGGATCTAAACCATTTTTCGATTACAAACTTGCCTTAGAAAGAAGCATCCAGGGTTAGCTTACAAAGCACACTACTAGTGTCGCCGAAGCGGTTTAGTTCTGCCTATACCTTTCAGATAGTTAAGGGGAAAAGAAGTTTCTGGAAACAGTTCTTGGCGGGATGAAACATCGCCACGCCTCATTGGTGGTGCTTACTTCCTGAAGCTCATCGAAAATCTACATTGCTGTCTATACGAGCAGAAAGGGAGGCTATTCCAACCCTTGCTAGGCTGGAGAAAACCAGATCCCACACATTGGCGAGCCATAGATGACATGTCTCGTGAACTACTTATGGTCTTCCGCAATCATTGATCAGCATTTTCGTAACGCTCCTGGCAAAATAAGCCGTCTGTCCCTTGAAGATCGGTAAATTTGTGCCGGCTCTGGAGATTTTACACCTGTGGTCGGTTTCCGCCTGATCTGCTGGGATATGTAAAGTGAACCATATGAACCCCGGCTGAATCTCGTGTACGCCTTGCATTTTCAAAACTATCGATGGTTCCCACCAGACTTTCCGACGAAATTCTATTGAGTCTGGTCGACAGCCGGTTTCCGCCTAAATCCCGCCTAAATTCTGGGCCAGTTCAAAAAATCCCAGATCTTACAAAAATTGCTCCAACTTTTTGCTGATTGGTTGGCGCCATCCATTCTCTAGTAAACTTTTGTTTTTTTTTCTTGTTCAGAAGGTTTACAATGTACTTTTTGGAATGCTTGCCTCGTACTACAAACCGATCCTGCTCAGAGCCTATGGTTTCGTGAGAGCCACTCTTGGATGACAAAGCTGTGTGCGTACTTTTTTGCAGAAGGACAACACCGAGGTAACCGCAACTTTGCGCACTCACGCAAATTTAACACATTGCCCATTTGGTGCAAGCTCAAAAGATTATGCGTTACTAAGAATAACTGAGCGATCTCATAGGTTTCAGGCGAAAACAGCAGGAACATAGGAAAACAACGGGCAAGCCCAAACAGCAACATTGGCGGAATACATTCAAAAATTCGCACCATCGCTTCGTTTCCGAAGGAAAAGGGCTTTTGGTCGTATAGGTGAGAAAAGCGAAGGAAATTGATGAACCCGAGTTTTAAACCGTGGGGTTCTGCGAAAAGAAAGACTACCATAGTGGAAAGAACGTGCCGTGAGGTTAATCTGTTCGCTGGATCTAACTGAAGAAACATGAAAGTTCTCTCCCGGTCGCATATTCTGCTGCAAGAATAGGACGTATAGCTATGAAATACAGTGTACTAACGTGAATTTCGCGAAAGATAGATGAACGATAGCATAAATGGTAGATCAATCACTATGTCTATAAACAACTCCGTTATAATAAAGCGCTAGTCCCTTCTTCAAACCAAACGTATCTGTCGGTACTTTGATCCATCGCGCGAGTCGAGCCCACTATTGCAAGGCTCTCCTATTGGTTGAGGTCGACGCAAAAACAGCATGTTGCCACAACACCGCAGGCCATTTATGTTCCGATGGTATGAAATTGGACGACTTTGAACAATTATATAAATATGCCACTCCAATTACGTAGATCTTGGAACAATTTCCAAAATTATCTCAGGCGTCCTAAAAAATAACAGTGGAAAAATTAAATGATCGTTACTGTCGCGTTGAGTGTTGACTGTTGAGATAACTACCGTTTACAGAGATTATTTTAGAGTTCATACGCAAGTATAGAGAGCAAGGGATACGGATAGAATACAGACATAAGTAACTTTAATGAGCATAAACCAACAGTACGTTGGAGAGTTGAGATAACTGCCACCATAACGTTGGGCCATCTGGTTCTTCACACGCCAACAACGTTCTCGGGCAAAGAAAATCTACAGATTTTTTCAAGGGAATGTATAGACTATTCACTGGTGTTGCCGTTCATTTTTCGCATAGTCATTGTTAGCATGTTGCTAAAGTTTGGCGTCATGCCAAACAAGGTTGACAGCGTTGCATTCGGTGTGGGTCCCTCCTGGATGCTTCTCGAGGTGCCGAGCTCGCAGACCCTCCTCCTATCGTCATGCGGGTGGGTGGAGCGAGAGACCGTCATTGGCTGTTCCGGCCGTTTTGGCCGCCGCCACTGGGTGATTTAGTGTAAACAAGGCGGATCAAAGCTTTACCGATGGTGAATGTATGTATGCGGAGAAGTCATTCCAACTGAGAATGCTATACTTATTTATACTTCTGTGCCTCTCAGGTTGTTAAATGAGCACGTTTATTGGCCTGACGTTTCGACAACACGTCTTCTTCAGAGGCCTGAAAGCGGTTCAAGGTGTTGTTAATTTACGGTCTAGCCCATCAAACGCCTCCTCTCCCAGTGCGTTCGACTCGTGTTGGTCAGAGCACTGTGAGATCCGCAGCCAAAAACGACACTTACCACGTGCTCCCACGAATTTGGCGGAGATGGAGTTCCGCTTAGGTTCTGTGAACAGATCCGCTATATGTGAGCAACTGCGGACTACTGGCTCTGCTGGTGTCCCTTGCTGAGCATAAATAGTCCTGACAATCTTATAGCTCACATAATGATAGAAAAGGCATGAGGTCGCTAGTGATCGCCAAGTGCTCATTTCTGCTGTTCATTCTGGGGTTCCTTTTACAGATCCAGAAAGCCTCAAGCGTTTTCCTAGCAGATGTTTGTTCTTCATAAGCGAGGATTGTACATTTTACATTAAAATCAGTTCCACCATGGTCTTCCTTTCTATGTTTCCCCAAGGGTGTTATCAGGCTTTCCCGTTTCTTACTAGCCATGTGTTCATTCATGCGCACAGAAAGCGGTCGACCGGTCTCTCCAATATACTGTGCACGACAAGCTAAGCATTCGATTTCGTATATTACTCCCGTTTTTGCACAATCCCCAAGTTTGCCGTAGGGACAAACAACGCAGTTTTCCGAAATACAGGCTCTGTCGTAAAGTCTGTTTCGCACCAACTTTCTTTCATTTCAGTTTCAAGAATTTCTTTCACAGTGCAAACGACTGAACCACGTTTGGCTAGCGGTCGGCAAGGAAGCAGGTCTGAACGACNNGAGAGCGATATGTTGTACATCCACAGCCTGTTTCTGGCGGTATCGTTACCAAGTCCATATGGTAGGGGAAGCTTGTGGTCCGCAACAACTCCGAACACAACTCGACCAAGGGTGTTACACAAGCCTACAAAATGCACGGACATTGTTTATAACATGAAGCTGCAAACAAGTTATCGAACACAGATATGTATGGAAAACGATTGCGGGCGAAACTAGGGGAAGTCCCCGCCAAATCTGAGACTCGAACTGCCGAAATTTTAAAAATAAAGTTGATGAAAGAACCCTTTCAAAGTCGAATTTAGGAATGAAAGAGCCTCCGAAAAGTAAGAGAAAAAAGGACGAATCAGAACTGAGCTTTCACAAAATTTTCAACTATTTCATAAAATTTTTCCTCTCTTTCTCGAAAACTGTCACCTCTACCCGCGTCCGCCACTGGAAAAAGATGGAAAAAAGAATGAAGCATTACTGCTGTTTTTGCTACGGTTGCAAATGCATGTAATCTTTGCTATGCATATGCTCTCTGGTACGCGATAGCTATAAAATTTGATGAAATTGAATAAAAGTCATACCAAAGACTGAAAGAACTCTGGAAGAGCTCGCAGAATCGAGACCGACACCACGTGTGGCATGCAGTGGTAGGAAGTACAGCGGAGAGTTGAATCCAACAGATGTAAGAAGGTTGGAAATGGCGAAGATCAGGAACGTGGGATCGATCAGCAGCGACAACGACAACATGTTGCTTATGGTCCTTAAAATAGCTGTTTTCACGGAGACCAAAATTCAAGGAACCATATTGCTTACATGAACATATTCTTTCCCTCAGCATTGTCGGGGCTAGAGTTTTCGGAAACTTCTTCACTTGTTTCTCTGACCTCCTGCAGTTTTTCCGCAGAAGTAGAGGTTGCAGTGCTCATCGTTCGTTTGTGCAGAGAGCCGGTAGATCTGGAAAAAAAAGTGAAATAAGACAAGAGTTTGGAAGTGTACAAGACTAATTTGAGACATCAATGTGACACCACTCTACAGTTCAAAGCTAATTTTCAAGCATCATTCACTGAAAGTGACGCTTGAAAGCAACAGCGAGATACTGTTACCGTGCTGTAAAAATTACTCGAAATTTTCTGTGAATGATATTATCACGATGAAGTTTTTCATGCTGCATACAACAGGAGGAGAAAATATTACAGCAAATTGTCACTCGTTTTGAACTTTTCTCAGGGCATGTCGAATTCAACCATGTTACGCAGACGCACATGCACCACGAGTCTAGTTGAATATCTGCCCATTTCATGCATCAATCTTTTCCAAAAAAAATTTTACTCAATGATGTTGAAACCAGGAACTGGTCGAAATCCGCAGTCACCTCTAGGGGAACATTCGCAGGTGAAATCTCAACATAATGGATGCGAGAGACGACATTGAGATTACTTTTATGGTAGAGTACATAGGATCAGAGAATAGTAAACAATCTTTAATACAAAGTAAGTGCGATTCATGGGAAGTTCCACCACAAATAATGGCTCGTTTTGATCTCATTCTTGCCTTATTAAGTTAAAATTAGGTTTATTCATTTCGAATTATAGTTCTGGATCTTGTTACTAATTCAATCGCAGAACACTCCAGGAAGCTACCAACCAAGATAAATGCGCCTTCAAACTGAAGTTCGTCGCTCGCTCAAATCTATCTTTGGGTGGCTGGACATAATTTATGGAAATCAAAATCTCCTTGATGACCAATAGAGGGAAAGGGGTTAGTAACCAAACAAAGTATCTAATTTATTTTCACTATAGCGGCAGCGGCTTTCTCGCACTTCCAGTGTCTTCACAGAAATTCACCGTCGGTTGTTCCGAATTTCAGAGCTCTTTAAATTCTGAGACTCGCATATCCTCTTTGAAGACATCAGCATCATCTAGTAAAGTGTGCTAGAACGATTGCACCCCCAATCAGATAGTAGCTGACACAAACTCTAAGGTCTTTAGTCTACTTTTAAATTCCGAAAAAATCAGATCGTGGGTTTTGAAGTAGCTGGGAACAGAAGTTCACAGGTTGCGAGTTCTCACCAGAATCCCGTCATCAAATTCCTCCTGGTTCACTTTGAAGTGATCATCAGTGCGCCAACTCAAGTGTAGTGAGAAAATGCAGGGTCTGGAAGGATTAGAACTAAGAGCTTGTATCGCTTCTTTTCTATTGGGTAGGTCCTTATCCTCTGGAACTCGAAATAGGTCTAACAGTTTCGGTTCGTTCTTTAGTTTAAAAAAAAGCAGAAATTATGTATAGCTCGAAGAAAGAACAAGTTCACGTCACCTCCGAAAACCTGTTGAAATCCATGAGATGAATCCTGAATGGTAAATTTCCCTTTTATGAGGCAAAATAATGGCACGAAAATAATAAGCGTCATAATGGCGAGGTTGTGTTCTTTGATCTCAATCAAGTTCCTTTCTGTTTATTTTAATATAAAGCATGCTGAGAAAAGCCATTGCAATTTCATAGAGCTCGGAGAGAATCCATACAAATTCATGCGAATGTCACATTAACAACGAAGAAAATTTTAGGACTCAAATCTCCATTAAGCAACCACATTAGGCTTTCCTCGCGCACAGCGACTTCCTAAAGGCTTGGTAGATTACCTGTATTTGTCAGGACGTTCCTTGAACTCTGCCACATTCGTGATAGAACCAGTGTAGAAGACGTCCTTCCTGTTCAGATATCCGACATCTCTTTCGCCAACGGTATCGCATCGTCTACGGCGTGCAGCCGGCTCTTAAAAAACACTCGGTCCAATGATAATTTTTTGAAAATTTTTCACTAGTTCGCAAGAGCATCAGTTAATTGATAAATTAACTTTTTTATTCCAACAGGAACTCACTTTCTTCTATCTCTGTCGGACTCACATCTGTNCTGATGATCTCAGCAGGGCTGGAGCGTCTCTCGGAAGTAAGCAAAGCAGCGCTTTCCTAGGAAAAGAAGGACATAAGAGGACTTCCGAGTGGCTCCGCTGAGAGAATTTACCTCGATTGTAGCCGCTTCGGGTTTCTTTCCACCTTGTGCCTCATCAGCCTCTTCGTCTTCATCCACTTCTCGGAATGGCAAAGGTCTGAAGGTCCAGCCGCAGATTATGCACAGAGCGAGTACTCCTGAAATAGCAACGGAAGGTTTCGATTTGGATAGCCTTCCGTGGTCTGGATGGTCTTTAAAGGCACCATCCCACCTCAGGAATTGTTCTCGAAATTTTTTCTGTAAGAAGAATCTACAGTGGCTGTCAGTGGCGGTCGCAGAAAGTGGGCGGGAGGGGGCCGTGGGAAAAATTGGGGTCTCCGCCGTATTGGGGACCCGGACAGGAAATAAATATTAATTATACTAATGAATATTTGATAAAATTGCTCAGAAATAATAATAAAAATGAACAATTAGAAATATACTGACACGAAATTTTTATTTTGTGAAGTAATTTCAAAAATTTGGCGACCCATTCTCGAAGGGGGGGGGCGGCCCAGCATGATGAACATGGTCGAGTGCAAAATTGCCGAAAAATCCGTTCTCCAGCCCCAATTCTTGGGGAGCCTGTGGGCGGAGCCAAAGAGGGATTACAGGGTTTTCGCACTGTAGTCGTTGCAAATGATGAGCAATTTTTATTCTGTTAGAGAATGAATGAGGAACTCTCATGAAAAGCTCGAGTTTACTCACAAAATGCGCCTCTAGCAGAGAATTAATCAGAAAACGCCTTGGCCTCGCCCCGCCCTCCTCCCGGCCCCGCCTACTCGCTCCCCAAGAATTGGGGCTGGGAAACAAGTTTTTTTTTTCAGAATCACACACAGCATTCTGATCAGCATTCACTGGGGATGCTTTTAATGCAAGAATCTTAGACACGATTCTGAGGTAGGACGGCGCCTTCAAGGCTACTGCAAGTCGATTGAAATAGCAGCAGACAGGAGAGTAGAAGAAATGGCGTGGTAGGTATCTCAAGTTGGTACTCTGACTAATAAGTTGACCAACAGATACCCTGCAGCAAATACAACACAAATGGAGTCGAACTCACCGAGAAAAGCGTAGAACACAGCTCTCCACCCAAAGTTGCTAATTATGAATTCATTTATTGGAGAAAATAACACTGTGCCAACTCCAGCACCAGCTACAGCAATTCCAGTCGCTAAAGATCGGCGTCTGGAACAGGGACAGTTCTCGTGCTGCTCGGCTAAACATGAAGCACAAGAACTCTCTTCACTCACTTTTCAAAATACATGGTGACTATAACAATAGCAGGACAGTACATCAGACCAAATCCAACTCCCATGATCACTCCAACCGAGAACACGATGTGCCACATGGCTGTTGCGAAGGACGACAACGTGCATCTGAACATCCATCATCAGTCATATAACTCCAGTATTCAAGTATAATAAAAAAGTAAACGTACCCTACGATGGCTATGCACGCGCCTATGATCGTGGTCGTTCGACATCCATATTTGTTGCAAACTGCTGATGCTAGTGGTCCTGATCCGAGGGTGAGTCCGGTTAGAAGAGATATAATGAAGGAGGCCATGGTGTTGTCCGAGTTGAACTCCTTCAAAGGAATAGGATATGCGTTATGCACCTAAGCATACACTTGCTCGAAAATTATGTATGGCTTATCTCTCATGCTTCTCTTATGCTAGAAGAGCCATAAAAACTCTAGAACATTGCTACACGTGGTTTCTCAGGTACTTTAGACGTGGTTTGCATGAATACTACAGGCTAAAGTTGACCAGATACCTTCGCCACTCGACCCTGGATGCACCACTGAGATTACCCAGGGTTAATGTGGTGGCGCATGTGCCAAAGATGGGTTAATTTGGAGGGTGATAGCACGTTTACCATGGGTAGTCCCTATGATGCATGCGGCTTCTGGACGGTGCCTTCCTTGAATCTCGGAGAAAGAATAAAAAGTTTGGCAGAAAAATACATGAAGTTACATGAAGTCTGGTTTACAGGAAATTCGCAAGAAAGTTCAAGATCAGTCGTTGGTCATGAAAGTGCAGCATCTACTTGAGGATAACTCCATTTGTCTTAGCTTCACTGGATACATGGGGTAATGTAATGGTAACTTTCTCGAATTTTATGGATTTTGTCCGGCATATATGGTATGTTTAGAATCTTGGTATGTACGTGAAAAAAGAAGCCATTGACGTTTCATAAAACATAACAAAATCCAATCTATCCACAATATTTGGATAATTCTGCATGGGAAAACCTTGAGAAATTCCGAGTAAGGAATAAGTCATAGACAAAATTTTTGAAAAGATTTTTTGCAAAAGTAGAATATTAGTGCCAACTTCTCCGTACAATCATTAAAANGCGCTCAGGGATGAGGTATGTGATGACTTGTGGTAATAATGTGGAAAGCTGATAAAGAAGGTCATCAAATAACGAAAAAAAGCTCGATCCAAATTTCTGCTCACTTTCACGTTCAACCTGAAACTTTGTTCCTCTAAAAATTCTATGAGGCCTTTGTAGTTTTCGGTTAATTTTTTCCCTAAGTTACAGTAACCTGCAACCTTAGTCGATTAAATAGAATTGATTCCAAGGCTCTAGAACATTGCTGCACATGGCTTCTGAGGCAGTTTTGACGTGGTTTGTATGAATGCCACGCACTAAAGTTGACTTCATATCTTTTCCATTCGTCCCTTGATGCATCATTGAGATTACCCAGGGTCAGCGTGCTGGCGGCTGTGTTAAGGAAGGCTTAATTGAGAGGGTGATAGCACATCTACCCCGGGTAATCTCTATGATGCATGCATCTATCGCACGGTTTTTGCCATAACTCACGGAGGGAGTATTAGGAGTTTGGCAGGAAAATCGCAAAAAATACGCAAAGTCTGATTTACCGGGAATTCGCGAAAAAATTCAGAATCAGTCGTTGGTCATGAAAATGCAGCATTTACTTGAGGATAACTCCATTTGTCTTAGCTTCACTGGATACATGGGGTAATGTAATGGTAACTTTCTCGAATTTTATGGATTTTGTCCGGCATATATGGTATGTTTAGAATCTTGGTGTGTATGTAGGAAAAAAGAGGCCTCCGACGTTTCATGAAACATCACAAAATCCAATCTGTCCACAATATTTGGATAATTCTGCATGGAAAAACCTTGAAAAATTCCGAATAAGGAACAAGTCGTAGATAGAGGAATTTTTGAAAAGATTTTTGGCAGAAGTAGCCCATTTGTGCGAAATTCTCCGTACAATCATTAAAGACAAACCTTCATGAGGACATCAACGAGCACTCCGAAAGAATATACAAATCCATCAGCAAACACATGTATAAAGAAGGATCCGAGCACGACCACCCATCCCCAGCCGCCATCTGGTGGAATCGGCACAAGTCTACTGCTTGTGCCAGCTGCTGGTCCTGCTGTCATTCTGGAAAAGAATTGAAGAACTTTCTGGTACAGGTGTTTACGGTAGGAACAAACAACTACATATAGCGAACAGTGAAAAGCATAAAAATACGATTACGGATGAGGCCACGAGGTGATACAAGAGTGTCAGAAACAGTAGGCCTGCGAAAAAATTACATGGAGTAACCGCAGTGATTTCAAGAAATTTCCATATCCCAACGAGAATATGCAGCCCACCTAGAGTATTTGCCTACTTTGCATATCATTTATGCTCTTCCATTCATTACCGGGCTTGAAGTCATAGATTAAAAAATACGTGACCTTACTACATATATTATATATACTATCCTATAAGTATATTGAGGTCGAAAAAGAAGGAACGATGAGAGATCATTCTCGAGCGGAAAAATCGATTTGAAAATCAAGGAAAAGCATTTTTTAGAAATTTGTTCCTGAGCTTCCCAGGCGAAAATTGAAATACTATGGTTGCCACCATAGTAGAGTGCAGTTCAATGACACCATTCAATGTGTCCAACTTTCCTTTGAGGCAATAGTTTGAGGTGCAAACATGGCCCACCACCCAGCATCCAAGAGACAGGTGCGAGGGAACCCTCCCACTAGGAATAGGGAAAAGGTCAAGATGATGAGGATAGAGTACAAACATCATGGAAAGATAGAAGATGTGATTCTCAATATGGTTAACAAGGAAAGACTGTCTCTGGACGAACAAAACACTAATGCTAATGCTGAGAAATTGAATTTCAAAGACGTTCGCATTCCTTCATTTTATCATCACGGGAATGAAATCGCACCCTGTTTTCGTGGGAGAAGAACTGTTCGGCAACGACAGCGCTGAGGATTCTCTCAATCCTTATGAGTCTATNAGGTGTTTACGGTAGGAACAAACAACTACATATAGCGAACAGTGAAAAGCATAAAAATACGATTACGGATGAGGCCACGAGGTGGTTCAGGAGACATCGGCGTATCAGCAACAGAAAAATTCTGGCTTGCAGAAAAATTGTAATGTCGGTGATTCCAGGTATTTTTCAGATTCTGTGGGAATATGCAGTCCACCAAGAGTGTTTGCTCAATAATGATATGTTTTATCCCTTTTCACTTATAACCAAGTCTGAAGCAGATAGGTCAGAGAATATATAACCTTACTACATACGTAATATACTATCCTATGAGTATATTGAGGCTACAGAAGAGAGAATGAGGAATGGCATTTCTCCGGTGGAAAACCGACTTCAAAATCACGTAGAAGCGATTTCTTCCACGAAATTTGTTCCTGAGCTTCCCAAGCGAAAATTGAAACGCCATAGTTGCCAGTATAGAGTGCAGTCCAATGACACCATTCAATGGGTGAAACCTCTTTGAAGCAATAGTTTGAGGTGCAAACATGGCCCGTCACACAGCATCCAAGAGGCAGGCGCGAGGGAACCCTCGCACCAGGAATTGAGAAAAGGTCAAGATGATGAGGATAGAGTACAAACATCATGGAAAGATAGAAGATGTGATTCTCAATATGGTTAACAAGGAAAGACTGTCTCTGGACGAACAAAACACTAATGCTAATGCTGAGAAATTGAATTTCAAAGACGTTCGCATTCCTTCATTTTATCATCACGGGAATGAAATCGCACCCTGTTTTCGTGTGAGAAGAACTGTTCGACAACGACAGCGCTGCATATATGGTCTTCAACAGATGAGAATTTTGGCGAGTTGGTCTGCTCAAATTTGAAAGGAATTTGGACGGCTAGTCAACTTCACAGCACATTCCTGTGTCGGTACTGGGAGAGATCCAAATCAAAACTGAAGCCTTTTGTTGTATTCTCTCTCGACATCCTGTAAACGGAATACAATTCCTTGGACCATCCTAATGAGCGAAAAAATGACGGCAAATAAATCTCTGCTGAAATCTGTCATTCCTAAGGCGAAAGATTCTTCCTGAATAGTTTTCACATCAAATTACTCGTTACCATTTTATGAACTCATTTCCTCTGCCTGAAAGCTTCCAAAATATAAACTCTTAACGCTGAAGCCGAACCATTACGCAGTTTTTCGCATTTGTCAACATTTATGGGCAGGGTCGAAATAATCAAAAACTTTTCGTATGCGGCAGCGGCAAAAACGTGAAGCTTCGAAGTGTAGAAGATGTAGGACGTTGTTGTTCACTACTTAGTCCTTCTCGTTCTTGGGTTTCCTGGGCCACGCAGTAGGTAACGCGTGTGATTCTTAGTTGACTGAGGATGCAATTTCAAGGAGCAGTAATGTGGAGCTAATCGTATCAGGTCACGATAATTTTATTCCGGAAATCTGAGATCTATCTTGCTTTTTTTCTGTGGATCAACGAGCTCCATGCCATGGAGACATGACCGCGTTCACACGTATGTATTCATCAAAGCACTTTGAGTGATTAAGCTAAGTGATGATTAATATGTTTACAAAGAGGATGAAAATATGAATGAAATGGAAACAATGAAGTGGGAAAAGGAGAGAATCTGTTGCTATTTAAGCATTCGGCATGATGTTTGACCGTGAATACAAAAATTCGGAGAACTACAATTTGTGGAGCAAGCTTCACTCAACTGATGCAGAAATAGCTCTTTGTATGTATGGAAATGTGTATCCATGAACGTGAATGTTTAGTGTGAGACTGATGGCTTTCAAGCAAGTTAATCAGCTGCATTTCAAAAACGTATCGCAGTCAGTTTTTGCTTGTTTGTTAGGGGACGGAAATCTGAACACATGCTCTAATTAATGTCACCTCTACTGAGTGGTAAATGAAGAAGGGTGTCTCAAATAATTTTGATTCAATTAATACTTTAGTCTATTTATACGCAAATCAGTGCCGGACGGCTCATGATGGGAGTGAAGGGGAGGGGGCGTGGGAAAATTTGGCAACTCCGCCACTTCAGCGACTCAGATGGAATAACATAAATCGTTAAAACATCAGTTACGGCATCGATTAGGTAAGAATAAACAATTTAAAATTATTTAAAGTAAGATTTTTGATTGCTTAGCAAACAAATTGAGAAATTCGGCGACGGCCTCCCCCAGGACCCGCCCCCCCCCGCCCTCCCTTCGTTACTGATGCATATGTTTACTTTTATCTACTTTAAGATCTTATGTCGGCCTACGTTTACGCCATAAATATTACCCGGGGAACCCTGAAAATAAAATGGAATAATAAGCCAATGTTTAGAAGGTGGAGAAAATACAAAGAGGTAACATGAATAGCGCAAAATGCATAATAATCATCGGAATGACAAACGAATCAGAATGATTTCACACAAAAGAATGTCAATGATGACAAACAGGAGCAGCTATAGTGGGCGTCAATGGCGGTGACCCGTCTGCGGCCTCGAAAAGCACGCGGCGCGACCGCGCCGCTCACGATAGAATTGTCGCCACCGTGGTGAATCTGGGTTTTCTTGATAGTTATTCATCACATTTGATGATAACTATTAAGAAAACTAACTGACTATCGAGAAAACCCCATAATTTGATGTCCCGGAGAGGGTTCCTGCTGGAGCGGCGCGGTCGCGCCGCGTACCTTTCGAGGCCGCAGACAGGTCACCGCCATCGACGCCCACTGTAT
>JARK01001340.1:392057-412595 GCA_000688135.1 Ancylostoma ceylanicum | reverse complement strand
CTTAGGCATGAGGCGAGGAAAAGCTGGCTTGAAGTCGTCACTGCTCAAGATGATAAGGTCCGTGCAGCGTGCTTGATAAAGCGGAGGAGATTGCAAGACCCACTCTAGGAAAAGCGTACAACGGCTGGCACATAGAACCTACTAGCCGTTGGCTTGCCTCATCGTCGTTGACTCTTCCCAGGATAAACCGCTCAACAAATGAGCAGCAAACTGAAGCGTTACGTAAGCGCGCAGCCAGAAAAAGCCTGGACTCGTTGACAGTTGAGCTCAGCGCCAGCCCACCACCGCGTGACTGCGACTGATAGCGCTAATAGAAGATATTAAGTTTGTTGAGATATTTCACATGGAAAATAAATTTAATCCGAGCGCTAATATTGATGGCAGCATTGATAGCATATCTGGACGGCACTGAACGCTGGGAGAATGCAAATATTACAATTGGCTGATCCTTTAACTGCTATGCGTCACATATTGTTCCGATTGAGGTTCGAATGATCAGTAATAAGCTGTGGAGCAAGTGTCGGAGTCCATAATTGGCGGGTAGTCTCGCTATTGCGGCGTAATCTCTGCGACCAGAACGCCAGTTGTAGGCGTTCTGCGATAGCGTGACGCTCTTTCACCTTGCTAAGGCTTCGTGTGATTCCCTTCCTCTTTGGAAAGCATCTGCAAATAGTGAAGAGCGTAAGGGATTCCAAGAAAATCGACACCGCTATTAACCCACAAGCCTTAGCTGGGACATGAAAGGACCTGGTTTCCATACTAGGACACCAGACTCATTCAAATTTGTTAACGAAACGGAGTTTTTTCTAAGTATTATGGTGTTGTGAAAATTATTGCCGTTTCTAAAAATAGATCTATTTTTTTTACTGAGCTTGATTAACTCCATGAGTTCGTTCTCGATCCANCCTTCGTTACTGATGCATATGTTTACTTTTATCTACTTTAAGATCTTATGTCGGCCTACGTTTACGCCATAAATATTACCCGGGGAACCCTGAAAATAAAATGGAATAATAAGCCAATGTTTAGAAGGTGGAGAAAATACAAAGAGGTAACATGAATAGCGCAAAATGCATAATAATCATCGGAATGACAAACGAATCAGAATGATTTCACACAAAAGAATGTCAATGATGACAAACAGGAGCAGCTATAGTGGGCGTCAATGGCGGTGACCCGTCTGCGGCCTCGAAAAGCACGCGGCGCGACCGCGCCGCTCACGATAGAATTGTCGCCACCGTGGTGAATCTGGGTTTTCTTGATAGTTATTCATCACATTTGATGATAACTATTAAGAAAACTAACTGACTATCGAGAAAACCCCATAATTTGATGTCCCGGAGAGGGTTCCTGCTGGAGCGGCGCGGTCGCGCCGCGTACCTTTCGAGGCCGCAGACAGGTCACCGCCATCGACGCCCACTGTATGTGGTAGTTGATAGGCTAAGGGTACTTCTCGAAAAAAATTTGGTAGTAGAATACTCACTGAAATTCACTCGAAGGAAAATATTGATCGGAGAAAAGAAACTGCAGATATGGGGGGGTCAGAGATTAAAAAAAAAACATCACAGACAGGGTTCGTGCTGGATTAACGGCAATCAACGGCTTCAAAGGAGCTACGCATGAAGGTAGATAAAGGAAAGCACTGTAGGAAAGAAAGACAGAAGGAGAAGAGAATGGAAAGCTATGTAGGCGGCAGGAATTTCCTCTCAGCTTCTTAAACTATGTCGAGGAAATCAGGCAGGCAAAAGAGCAAGAAAAATCTCAGTCAGTTGAAGAGGCAGAAAGAATTCGTTGTGTCTCGAAGAAAATCCGGAAACTGTTAGGTTGAGAAGGAACTTTTGACGGCCAAGAACAAAAATCCAAAGACGATCATCAAGTGGAGAGCTTGAGCATTATTAGGTAGCCCACCTAAAAGTGTGGTTAGTACGATATTGCTGACGTCCAGATCCATAAGTACTGAGTACAGCCGCTGGTAAGCCTCAGTCTTGTGAGAACTCATTCCCTTTCACTCGACTACGCAAGCAGTTTGTTCAAAATTTCCAAGAAAACAAATTTAGAAATA
Source organism: Ancylostoma ceylanicum (assembly GCA_000688135.1). NCBI lineage: Eukaryota > Metazoa > Nematoda > Chromadorea > Rhabditida > Ancylostomatidae > Ancylostoma > Ancylostoma ceylanicum. The sequence goes on along the minus strand of JARK01001340.1, from coordinate 410,533 downwards.
TATTTAGTTTAGTTTATAAGTGAATGTGGCACTCGAAATCGTCCGGAATGGGGATATTCCGTTGAGTCAGCGACGTCAGTCCAAAGATCAGCCTCAGCTCGCTGCGCCGTTGAATCAGAATGAAACAAAATGATGCAATAGGCTATATGACGCAATTCTTCTGCAGGGTATTGCCAGTTTTTCATCCAGAAGCACTTCTGAGGCTATTTTTAGGGTAACCTTGGGCCCACGAAACTTTGACGTCATTATGCTTCAAATTGGGCAGTAAACATGCACTGGAGATTATAGCTGACGCAATTCTTTTGGGTTTCTGGATTTTTCGATCTGCAGGTCAGCATATCACTTCATTTGAACGTTGAGAAGCTGCATGGAACCACGGAGGAAAGGAATCTGATGCTAAAAAGGACGCAGCGATGCGGTGCCATGATTGTCGGGTACGCCGACCCGTGGATGTAATTATAGCCTGAGGCTTCCTCCAAGACGTCGAAAGTATGTGTAAACTCAGCACCTCCCAGCTATAATTTTTGGAAAATTGAGCATCCGAAACCACTCCAATCATTACTTTTGACAGTTCTGTTTTTCATTAAGGAATCATCAGTGCTGACATGGCGTTTTGGAGAGATTGATAACGCTTTTTTTTTGCAAACGCTGATAATTTCAACGTTTTGTGAATCAAACATTTCGAGATTTTTGAATGTTCCCGAAACGGTCTTATCCGCCCTTCCAAAATAAATGAATTCTTTGGCTAAAAAAGGGTTGCTTATGTACTTCTAGATAGTAACTGGTCTCCGACAGCGTGTATGGACAAATACATAGTGATTAGGATAGCAAGATACCTACAGAGAAACTGGCCTCTCAAAACGAGCGGGACGCTTCAGATCTTCCCGGAAACGTTTATAGTTACCACCACTGATAACCGCTAATGAAATTCACACGGAATGGAGTGCTCCAGCACATCTCCTTTTCCTCAGAAATGAATGTGTTGTGGAACCTTTGAAAAGCTGTATGCAGCGTATGAAAATGAGGCTTGCTCCATGTAGAATAAAGAAGATCTGACGGATTCTTGTAGAACTTATTTAGATATCAAGTGGATTTCACTGTGAAGGTGCATAATGGTGTGTAGAATCTTTGAGAAAAGGTCAAACGAATCAGAGAAAAAAAGAGGTGTTGATCAACTTAGTGGAACGAGCCTATTGTCAGTTTTTTTTGCTCTTCCCCACATACTTCATTTTTTCTTACAAACCTCCGTTCAACTATAAGTGCTAATTTCACTTGAGAGCCTTAGAACCTAAATACATGATTTCGGCCACATTTGTCTACAATAATAATATCACAATGGTCTGGTCAACATGAGTTGAACGCAATGAATGGTTGAGTGTTTCGCGCTTTACCCAAAAACCCCAGAACAAGTTGTCCGATCGCATCGGAAAGTTGCGCGACCCAAAGCTTTTCGACAACTTGCGGAGCCAGCGTGCCACCGCTTTGCAAATCGTCGACAAGTTTTGGGCCGACAACTTGTTGACGAGAAAAGGCGGAAACAAATTGTAAACAAGACTTGGGTCAGACAAGTTTTGGATGCAATCAGACAATTTACTCTGGGGGTTCTGAACAGTTGGCGACTTAAAAATAGGATGAACGGCAAGAACTCAGACATTCGCTCGGGAGTCCCGCCTGACAAAAAGCTTTCTTATCACTTTCGGGACAAAATCAGGAGCTCCGGCGGGAGACATCATTTTGGTTTTGTTGCGGGATTATCCCGAGAATGGTGCGGGTTTGTTATTGCCACGTGGTAACCCTTATCAAATGAGGGGTATATAAGGGCCTCACTCTGCAGGTAGGCTTCAGTTTACTCTCCGCTTCGGCGGAGAGGAGTCCTACGGGACTCGTCTGGCCTGCTGAGGCCCGGTTAAGACCGTGGCCCAGCGTGAAGACCAGGCGAGATGCGTGGGAGGCCGTCGCGCTCGGCCGTGACGCGGATGCGAAATCCGCTAGTAGCGGTCGGCGTTGGCCCACGGACCGCATACGCGTTGCGGTCACCGTGCATTTTTGTTTTCTTTACGTTTTTCAGTTTCGGGACAAAATCCGGTCTCCCGCACCATGATACTGGTATCATTTTCGGGACAAAATCCGGTCTCCCGCCGGAGCTTGCGGGACAAAATCGGGATGTTGCGGGACAAAAACTCGAAGTTTTTGATGTCTCCCGCTCACCCTCGAGCGGGAGACATCATTTTGTAGTGCGGGACTCCCGAGCGAATGTCTGAGAAGGTCTTTGATGACTTGAAGGTGAAATATCAGACCGCATAAAGGTTTAGATATCAATAGTAGGCCAGTGAAAGACAGTGGTTGTGGCGAAGTTTTAGAATTGTTCCGTAAGAATGTCATGAATGGAATGCTTCCCAACGAATCTATCTCGTGTTATCATTTTAAACCTAAGAAATCGGCTTACATAAAAAAAACAGGATTAGCATGAATGAATGCTAGAAAAATCACGGAGGATTTTCAGCATTAATCGTAGCTAAAACTAGAGATCTGAGTTACTATGTGTGTTCATGCACATAGCTCACAAATAAAAATATGATCATTTGCACCATAGAGAATACATGGGATGAAAGAAGGTCAGTAAATGATTTCGAGTGATTTTTGGAGCACAGTGATTTTGAGTAAAGAGCATTTCTACTATGATGCATTTCTACTCTTCAGGTCCTCTAAGGTTATGGAGTGCTAGCCAAATTCTACCCCATCCAATGAACATCAGACATTACTAAAATAATTCGGTTGTCCACGGTCTTTCAAGGCATCAGAAATTAGCAAAAAAGCTGTGAAAACTTCTGGTGATCACAATTATTTCCTACATGACATAGAAACTTGTTTCTGGCTCATCCGGTGTAGCCAAATTTCATTTCAGGATCATATTTCGCCTTAAAATTATTTAACGTAACTATGCGAATCAGTGACATAACTGAAGCCACCTGAAGTAGCAAACATTATTCAGAATTCGTCTCGAAGGATAAGTTTATGCTTCATGGGCGTTCCAGAATTTAGGGTTTAGTATAATATGTAGCTTGAATCTATAGAGGCTCAGTATACTCTGACTGGAATCAAATTTGCTACACCCATCATTTATGAAGGGAAATTCGATGAGCTGTTGAGAAGATTATCGTCAATGGAAGTGTTTTGGCAGAGAAAAAGAGTTTTGCACTAGCACAATCAGCTCCCACCTCATCCAGTGCATGGCAAGAAGCCAGTTGCAAACCAGCCGGCCTGAACTACTACAATTCGCTGCTAAACGAGGAGTAAACATCGAATTATGTCAAAGACAAAGAAAACGCGCCTTCTTAGGCATGAGGCGAGGAAAAGCTGGCTTGAAGTCGTCACTGCTCAAGATGATAAGGTCCGTGCAGCGTGCTTGATAAAGCGGAGGAGATTGCAAGACCCACTCTAGGAAAAGCGTACAACGGCTGGCACATAGAACCTACTAGCCGTTGGCTTGCCTCATCGTCGTTGACTCTTCCCAGGATAAACCGCTCAACAAATGAGCAGCAAACTGAAGCGTTACGTAAGCGCGCAGCCAGAAAAAGCCTGGACTCGTTGACAGTTGAGCTCAGCGCCAGCCCACCACCGCGTGACTGCGACTGATAGCGCTAATAGAAGATATTAAGTTTGTTGAGATATTTCACATGGAAAATAAATTTAATCCGAGCGCTAATATTGATGGCAGCATTGATAGCATATCTGGACGGCACTGAACGCTGGGAGAATGCAAATATTACAATTGGCTGATCCTTTAACTGCTATGCGTCACATATTGTTCGACTGAGGTTCAAATGGTCAGTAATATGCTGTGGAGCAAGTGTCGGAGTCCATAATTGGAGGGTAGTCTCGCTAATGCGGCGTAATCTCTGCGACCAGAACGCCAGTTGTAGGCGTTCTGCGATAGCGTGACGCTCTTTCACCTTGGTAAGGCTTCGCCTCGTATGACTCCTTTCCCCAACGCAGAGCGACCACGGCGAAGTGCCCAAAGGATTTCAGGACTATCAATATCAATCCGTCACTATCGATCCACAAAAATTAGTTGTGAAAAGAATGGACCAATTGCCCCGGTCCCTAGACCAGGACACCGGACTCAATTGAATTTATTAGTGAAACGAAGTTCTTGCAAATATCATGGTGTTGTGGAAATAATTTTAAAAAATTTCGCGGTACGTGTGAATGGACCTTCTTTTTTGCTGGCATTGATCGACTCTAAGAGTTCGTTCAAAAATCAACCTTGTGAGTATCTGGGCTGGGATCCATGAAACTCTAACCACGAAAACGGGTGTGGGTCATGATAAGACGAAGTGGGAAGGGGTAATATTTCTATGATTGGCTAATTTAAAAGAGGGACCAATCACAGAAGCATGACCCATCCTCATTCTGCCTCATCATGACCGATATCCTACGAAAACCAGCAATGGCTAGCGTAGTTGGTTTTCGTATGGACTACTCAATGCTAGGAGACGCAGGATGCGAAGGTTGGTTCGCTAGCTGGGCTTTACTTGATTTCGCATGAATGGTTGGGCTTTTCTTCTTCTTTCGAAAGCTGCTCCAATATTTTGGCTACCTTTGTCCTGGCTTTTTTTTGTAGGACTGCAAAAAATGAGCCGATGAGATTTTTGGGTGATCATGGTTGGTGCCTTCAAACTCGCCCATTCCTTAACGGATATGTCCGGTAATCCTGCGTTTATTTTGCCTCAAAATCACCTTCTCAATGGGCTGTGAACTACAGGTCTCCGCGGTTTTATTCAGGCTATTTCAAACTCGAAACATCCATTATGGTGGTTGCAGGAGGTCGCTTAACGTTCAAGTGTTGAGGGCAGCCGAGGAACCTGAACCGGATTCTACCAACCGAACATTTAGGGGGATAGGTGCTGACTATACTTCCGTTTCGGAATATCTGACTTCAATCGACATGGTAATGAAGGTGCAGAGGCGAACACCTCATCTGACTGATGACAAGCGCCTCACCCGCTATGACATCCCTTCTAACATAATTTTCCGCCCCAAAACGACCGATTTCATGACCGTGTTATAATGTAGGTGGAGCATGGTACTTGGTTGATGATAGAAAGCACGAAGTTGGACGGATAAAGACGTTTTCCCACCTGGAGAGGTTATGATAGGAGCTTTGTGCTTCAGTAATGGTGTAGCTTACTGAAGCTTCCTCTTACCAAAACAGACAGTCATAGCAGTGTCCTATTGTTGTGAATTCGGGTTTAGGTTGAAAAAGCTTCAGTGAATGTGATTGGCAATGGTGAAGAGGTAAAAACAGGTGGTGGAAAGTGTTGGTGAAAAGCTTTTTCTACCCCACAGTAACGCTTGGCCTTAAGTTTCAAACCGCACTTGGCGCAGCTTACTTGAACCCACACTTGTAATTGGTCTGGCACCTAGAAACGATGAAGATTTTTTTCTTTTGCTAAATCAACAAATTGTTACACACAGAATGTGCACGGAAATCTTCAGCAGAGATTCAAGATTAAGTTCCTCAAATAAATTAACTTCCAAAGGTGGGAACGTACCCGTGTGTATGAGGAAATTTTTCAACAAGGCATAAGTAACTAGATTTNCTCAGTTTTACTTCTTTATCGCGAACGAATCGTGAGCCGACGCGCATTCCGTGTGATCATGGTTAATGACTTCAAACTCCGCCACGAAGTACTGGAGGAATCCAGTAATCCATATTAGTTTGCAATCAAATTACAGTGAGTTACTGGTAACCCATGATTCCTTCCGATAACTTTGTACTCGAAGCAATGTTCATGGCCGCAAGGTGTGTGTTCGTGGCCGCAAGGTGTCGCTTAAAAAGCCAGCGTTAATTCGGTCGTAGGGCTGAAGCGTATGCTACCGTTCGGGAATCAAGAGCAGGGATGGATGTTTTAACTTTGCTAAACTTTCGGAAGATTTGACTTCAACACGACATGAAATGTGCAGAAGTGAACAACTCATCTGATTGATGTTCCTACTTAATTCTCCACCCCTAAAACGATCTATTCGAAGAGTGTGTAATAACTTCAGATGAAAGTTTATTCCCGTTCGCTAATAGAAAGCGTAAATTTGGATAAGTAAAGACGATCTACCACACCTATGTTTCCTTAGCCAGATTCAGAAGAGATTATGCTAGGAGATTGGTGCTTCTGAAATGATGTGATTCACCGAAGCTTTCTCCAACCTGCTCAGTCACAGCAGCGCACTACTGTGGTGACTTCGGGTTTATGTTGAAAAATCGGCCGTAAATCTGCCTGACAGTGGTGAACAGATGCAGGCTTTTTCTTTCCCAGAGTAACGGTTGACCTCACACTTGAAACCGCACTCCCAACAATCGTAAGTGGTCTGACATTTGGGGGAAGATCTCTTTCTTTTAGCTGAATCACCAATTCGTTAGGCGGAGAATGTGCATAGAAACTTCCAGCAGGAATGAAATTATATTTTATAACATCTAGATGCAATTATATAGTGTTACCACAAAAAATAGCTGTGAAAGGTGGGAATGTACGCACGTGTATGTTCATGAAAAACCTCTCTCAAAAAAGCTGAAGCAACTAGATTTCCTATCGAATTAGTTGAGTTCTGTTGGAAGTGTATTCGATTTGTTTTCGAAACAAAATAAAAAGAAGCAAAAACAAGATTGACTGCATGGTCATACAAAACGCTCCTCTGCTGATGCTTCCAAAAAGTGTTGAAGTGCAGCTGAGCAATGCGAATATGATTATTAGTTCTTGCTCACGACATCTTTGATTAGACTCTGTTATACTAACCCATAAAAAATAAGAAATTCAATTAGTCTGTTATGTGAGAAATTATTTCGCAGACTATACAGTTTCGTTGAGAATGTCATATTTACCATAAAGGTCCGCACATAAGAAAACGTGCCGTGGAACGTTCACCCTCTTCATAGCTCTACAGATCGTACCACGTGCTTCTGTGTGCATAAGGTTGCGCAGAAGTAGGCGTTCTTTGAGAGCCTCGTGATATTGATACTGATTGGTGGGTTAGGTTCTGTAGCTTTTATCACGACGATCATTGGTACATACAAACATATGTATGTTGACTTCCGGAAACAAAAAGTGGAGAGTGTTCAGGTGAGGCAGGTGATCTCTTGACCTTCACCAAAGTTCACTCTACTATGATGGAATATGTCAAATCATGAAGAAATGTAGAGTTCTGCCATGAAAACAGCTCAATATAGGGGCTAAAGAATTGAGAAAGGCTAAAGAATTACTTTACATTCGCCGTGAAAAGGAGGGGTATTCTGTGCTCTCAAATATAAGCAATGTTGATAACAAGAAAGTGGTTTCAAAGTGCTCATCCAGGGCTCAGGAGCCTAATGGTAACGCCGAGCATGGGCGATGTTTCTTAAATTAAAAAAAAGAAAATATATGGAATCACAACTTTTTGCTGGATATCTGACTGATTTGGTTGGGTTTCGGCCCATTCTCTCTGGGTGCCCTCGCGATTCTGCAAATGAAACGGAACCATAACACTGTTTTCTTCTCATCTCGCTTTAGTCAACAGTCGTTTTTGTGATAAAAAAAACAACCCTTAATTTGATTTGCAAGTGATCAATACTATCTGGGATATCGGTAACCCTTATGTACCTACGTATTTTTGCTGCATGTAAAGGCACAATGGCCTTGCAATCGCTTTGCCTGCTACCGTACTCTTCGCGGAGTATAGCAGCAGTCTGAGTAATGTCGTTGCAGCGCGATTTCTCTACTGTGACCAGAGGATGCTGTCACGTTTTCACATGTACTATGTGATCCCAGACGTGCTGGGATGTGAAGAGAACCGAAGGGATCTCCACGTTGCGTGTTAGAAGGCGTCAGAGGGCGTTAGAACTGATGGGACGCCGTAACGGATATGCGTTGCGGTGGCGTTGCGTCATTCGTGTAATTCGTTGCCAGCGAATTCGTCATGGTCGACAATGAATAACTGTAACTTGACTCCGTTCCAAAGAAGTGGTGTCATCTTCCAGAAGGAGGAACAGAGAGAGAGAGAGAGAGAGAGAGAGAGAGAGAGAGAGAGAGAGAGAGAGAGAGAGAGAGAGAGAGAGAGAGAGAGAGAGAGAGAGAGAGAGAGAGAGAGAGAGAGAGAGAGAGAGAGAGAGAGAGAGAGAGAGAGAGAGAGAGAGAGAGAGAGAGAGAGAGAGAGAGAGAGAGAGAGAGAGAGAGAGAGAGAGAGAGAGAGAGAGAGAGAGAGAGAGAGAGAGAGAGAGAGAGAGAGAGAGAGAGAGAGAGAGAGAGAGAGAGAGAGAGAGAGAGAGAGAGAGAGAGAGAGAGAGAGAGAGAGAGAGAGAGAGAGAGAGAGAGAGAGAGAGAGAGAGAGAGAGAGAGAGAGAGAGAGAGAGAGAGAGAGAGAGAGAGAGAGAGAGAGAGAGAGAGAGAGAGAGAGAGAGAGAGAGAGAGAGAGAGAGAGAGAGAGAGAGAGAGAGAGAGAGAGAGAGAGAGAGAGAGAGAGAGAGAGAGAGAGAGAGAGAGAGAGAGAGAGAGAGAGAGAGAGAGAGAGAGAGAGAGAGAGAGAGAGAGAGAGAGAGAGAGAGAGAGAGAGAGAGAGAGAGAGAGAGAGAGAGAGAGAGAGAGAGAGAGAGAGAGAGAGAGAGAGAGAGAGAGAGAGAGAGAGAGAGAGAGAGAGAGAGAGAGAGAGAGAGAGAGAGAGAGAGAGAGAGAGAGAGAGAGAGAGAGAGAGAGAGAGAGAGAGAGAGAGAGAGAGAGAGAGAGAGAGAGAGAGAGAGAGAGAGAGAGAGAGAGAGAGAGAGAGAGAGAGAGAGAGAGAGAGAGAGAGAGAGAGAGAGAGAGAGAGAGAGAGAGAGGAAGAAAGAAAGAAAGAGAAAGAAAGAGATTTTTTCCAAAGCAAAAAAAGCAGTATATTGTTACCGTTGTGTTTCACATTTCTGTGATGTTTGTTCCAGCGAGGAAAATAGCAGCGAAGATATTAGAGAAGGAAAGAACGCGAGAAATAGTGCTGTGTTCGGAGAGGCAAGCGGGAAATGCAGATCATAGGCACGAATATTCAACTGTTATCGTCTATGAAAAGGATTTGAACAAAATTCAGCGAATGCCCATGTTTTCCCTAACCCAGTTCCAGTTGCTCTGCCAGCACCTCCCACGCATCGACACTTATGACGCAGGTTTGCGTGCGTCTTTTTCAACCGAAGCGAAATGCACCTGCTATTGCACTAACAACACGTGATGTGCGAGAAATGAAATCACAAAAAAAAATAGAACAACGAATGATTTGAATGACGTGGACCAAAAGTGTGGGTTAGGAGAAGGTTGTCATCATTCTAGCTACCTTGGAACAGACATCAGGGTTTTTAGATGTATCAGCTAACGTCATAGCTGAAAGAAATGAAGTTGACTGACGATGACGTTAATCAAGAGTACGTTTGGAAATGAAAGATCGTTACAAAAACTCAAACAATACGAATGCACAATTATTAGAAAAGATTAGCTAGTTATGGAGTTATTTTCTATTCATTTAATCAGTTACTTTGCAATTATTTAATGATCTCACGCACGAACTTTTCTCTACTCAATTATTTATAGCTCGGGTTGTCTCAGGTTGGTTGAAAATTTTGCACCAAAATTCACACTTTTTCAAACAATCATAACATTACATATTGTTCATGGGCGGTACCTGGTGTGCCAGTTTTTAAAGTTGAAATTCATTATAACATTCTACCAGATTCTATTGCTAAGGAATATCAGCTCAAGACCAAGGAATTCTGTGTCGAGAAATAGATATTGGTGCAAAATTTTTGGACCAACCCAACACGTACCAAACAAATGTTTTGATCGCAGAAATCTGAAGAATTAAAAATTAAAACACGAGAGAAACATTGAAATGGAAAAGAGGTTATAAAGGAAAATTAGACTATCACTGTGCGACTTCATGTAAAGGTAAATGAAATAAGTACCTTTGAAGACTAGTTCTTTGAATGAATTGAGAAGTGAAGCCGAGAAGCTACCAGTATCTTTCGTATCTGAGAAGACTACAAAATGCTGTTAGCAGCCAACCTCGTGACAGTGGCGTGCAAAAAGCTGGATATATTAGTGCAAGCGAAACTTTAGATGTGCAATGAATATTCAAGAGCATGACTTCTTCAGAATCTAATGCTCCTCCTTATTCAGGTAGACAAAAACGTTTCTGAGGCATAATATTGTGCAATCTTTTGCGTTCTTGAAAAGCCGTGTGCAGTGCAATTGGTGGGGTGTCTCCAAAGCTCCCCAGCTTGGTAAAATTCCTGAATAGTGATTCAAGCCTAGGCAAAAATAAAAGTAAGTAAAAGGGGAAGCAACAAGAAAACACCTGGAACTTGTGCAGTCTGCATCGGACAAGAAAGGGAAGACTTTCCAGAAAATATGAGAATTTCACGCTTTTCGTTGAATCAAAGAATTCTTATACAACATGTGTGCTTAGGAAACTCTGACGAGAATCTTAAATGATATTACCACTGTTTTTATTAATGTCTTCATTTCACCTGTACATTAGAGCTTACCAATCATCGTAATATCGAGGCACTTGAATGGTAGAGGATTGATGACTCCAACCATTCCCTGTAATTGCCCACAGAAACACTAGTAAGTAGCTAATTTTTCAAAATTATGACTTTCCCTCACTATAAGTAACTTCTGGAAAAGGCCATACCCTCCATATAGTTTCCTATAGAGGTCTGGAGGAATGAAACAGAAATTTAAGAAGTCTGTTTAAGAAGTTTTCATCTGTTGTTAGCATCTGTTTATTCACTTGTTTCCCCGCTTTTTTTCACCAGTTCAAATATTAGAATAAGTTGAAGGGTTCTGCTAAAAAAAGAGAAGAAAATAGAAACAGTCAGTAGAAACCAAAGGTCATGGATCGTTTTCAAGTGGAAGTCGACCGGATAAAAATATCCTGATGTGCGCGAGCGAACTTGCATGTATGCGGATAAGTTTTTGGAGACTAGCAGCACATCCACACCATATCAACATATCCGCTAGAGCGCGTTTATCCGACTGGATAAAATATAGTGGACATGGTCCGAGAATAAAAGTTGGAAGAAATTGTTACCACGTGTGAACATGAGCCAGTAATTTGCAACATGAATTGATTTCCATGCCACCACTTCTCTAAACTCTACCCCTGCCCTAAATGTTCCAAATACCCTAGTAGTTCAAATGGATGGCCAATTTCCCCAGAAAGGCTGATTTTGCTTGGAAATCTTTCAATCTCCTTCCTTCTTTCAGCACTTGGAATTCTTTCCAAGTGCTCGAAGATTTTTTTCATTTTTTGCCGCTATTACATTGCTCAGTCCTGCCACGGACCTCAACAGTTACCAAGACGAAGAACGTACGTAGCTTACAAGTGAAGCTAGGGAACTTGGACCTAGAAAAACCGCTATCTCTCGAGATGCCAGAAAAGCTGTTGATGTTCTTCTTTTTATGTGGTATTCAGTCCCAATAATTTTATCGGAATTCTTGCACATACGTACGTATTCAACCTTTTGATAGCAACCCCTTCCACTGTGGTAGATAACGCTGCTCTTCCACCAACACATGAATAAGCTTTGGAAAGGATGGAAGTGCACAAAAACTGTACTCTTTCAACGACGCGGAAGTACTGAGAATCCAGATGATGTCAGTTGCTATCTCGTTGAAAGAAAAGTTCATCTAAATGATGTCCCCCATTAAAATGTTTTGCCAGTCTCACCGCCAGAAATGTCATAAATTCTGTGCAGTGGATGTGTTTACATGTGGATGTCTGTGTGTGTCCTCCACTCGTTTATGAGCCTAGAGTTTATTTAAATATATAATTCCTTCACTCAGTTTTACTTCTTATCACTTTTTTCATTTTTTTTATTACTCAATTCTTCTTTCAGTAGCACGAATGTACACCAGCGCCGAAATTCAGTGAAATCCGTGCAGGGAGCAACAACTAGTCCATACAAGAACATCGTTATGGATCGACTGCGTAAAATTCCTATGCAAAAGCGCCCACATGTGCTAGCCAGCTCCGCATGAATGGGACAGACGCTGACCTTAGCATCGAGCGCGCCAAAGGGTCTTTTGTTTTCATTTTATTGGCTGCGACGAGGCGCATACTGAGCAGAAAAATGACGTGAACAAATTCAAATACTGGGGGCGGGAGCTACATCAGAAGTAAATGCAAATGAATCACATTTAATATAGTTGCTTAGCCGTTGAATTCGCGTATTCACGAGTAATTCTCCATGAATAATCAGGTACCCCCCTCTTGCAAAAGGTGAAAAAGGTTCATATTTATTTATTTTTATGTATTTATTTATTTATAATATGCACATAGGGTGCTCCACATCATTTGATGGAATTTTTAGCGAAACGCGTGAAAACCTGAAAACGAACACAAGAAAAAAAACACAAAGTAAAGCAGTAACCTAGGAAGGAGTTAGAAATTGGGTAAACCCTCTGCAATAACGAATTCCTGTCGTACAAGAAGTTGGTTAGTCAGCGGCAGGAAACGGAATCATATCGAGATCCTTATCCCAAAACCAGAATACAGTGACGAGGCTAGAGCTGCCAAAGCTTGGATGGCCAACCTAACCCAAAGCGGACTGATCCGCTAGGTTAGCCACTGCATAATTATATCGGGATACGAATACCATTTACAAGTGATCTCGTACATTATACTTCCACAAAAGAATTCCGCACATTCAACGCTGTGTCACAATAGCAAACTGGGCTCGCAGCCAAAACGATCGAGGAACGCCAACGTGGAACTGCTCAGCAAAAAAACCTGCAGAATCAGTTGATGGAAGTTCCAGAATCGACTGCAAATTTATTGGACCACGGGGTAGCGAAGTTTCGATATTTGTAGATATAAAAACAGAAAAATGGAACTTGGGAAAGAAATCGCGGGTTCTATGCATCAATTTGTACTCTGGGGCATTTATTTATTACGGTTCTTATTGTGCCAAGCAGGTTTTTTAGGCAAATAGATTTTTCTATGGCCTGACGTTTTGACATAATCGTCGTCATCGGGGCCCTAAAAGTGGTTCATAGCTCTTTTTATTCGTTTATATCATCACATTGAGTTCATATTTATTTATTTATTTATTTATTTATTTATTTATTTGTTTATCTGTTTATGTATGTATTCATTTACTCACTCCAGGCACAATCTATAGGTGCCATGCGAAAGCATGATTCAAGTGAACTAATTGGAAAACAAACAACAGAACATGAGAGCTTGCATGGCGCACTGCGAAAATAAAGTAGGGCTTGCGGCTAATCAGGCCGAGCTGAGCATTAGCACATAAAATATTTTTCCGCTGAAAGATCCCTGCAAAGGTTACTACTACTCGTAGGAATCCATTCAAACCTGAATAACTTTTGTTAATTAATATGATTCTGTTGCACAGTTTGGCTCACAAAGTCTGCGAGGCAAATCGACTTCGGCTTGACCAGAACGGCCGAATTTAGCCCTTGAGATTAGTTATACCGAAATGTTCACAGAAACTAACTCATGCCGAACTAGCAAATAGATTTAGAGCTGCTAGAAGTTGTGTAGACGGAGATACAAATTTACTCAGGGTTTAATAGAGTATTCAATGTGAATGTTCGAGTTTGATCCCAAATAAGTTAAAATTCGAATGCTGGAAAAACAGAGCAAAACAGTCCCAAGGGAATGTAGAGGAGGCTCCATCGGTTCACCGTCATAGAAAATTCATTCGAATCCTTGAATAGGGAATTGCCAAGAAAAAGCAATAAAATTATTCAATTATTAATTGGGTTCAGGTATCGATTTGTCCCGATAGGAGGGAGTGAACTATGCACAACATCTCTAGGAAAAAGGGATTTCGAAGGCAAAATTAGTCGTCGTGCAGGAGCCATAAATGAATCTCGGGAAGAAAGACAGACTTTAGTCATCAAAGTCCACAAGAAACAAATGCTATAAGCGGGAAGAATCGTGGATAATAGGATTCAGCTAGTCCAAGGGTTATCGCCGCTAACGGCTCAGAAACCGACGGGTATAGCAGGAGACAAAGCTATTCTTGGGCGTGTGGCTCAAGGTCAAACGAGTGGTGCAAAGATAACACGACGAAAGAGTTTCATACAGAGTTGCGGCGTGATATTTCAACGGAATGTAGTGGCGACACCCTGCATGTGATTGATAGGACGTAAACGGCAGCCGCGCATTCATATCACTTCGATCAGAACTGCAGAATCGAAAAGAAGGCGGCCGGCCGACGAGAGCACAACGCAGTGACGGAGCGCGCCTTGGCACCGCTCCAAAAAGACGGCCGTGCCAGAATGAACGAGAGTATACCAGACATGTGCATGAAAAACGTGGACGACGACGACGGCCGGCCGAGTGCAGCCGGCGGGCCGCTACGCTGCCTGCGATGGCGTAAACAACGCGCGCTGAGTGGCCAGTAATCCTGGCGCGCATGGTCGTCGCCGTCAAAGGCACTGAGTCAAGAGCGGACAATGACGGCAGTCGCATGGATCGCATTTTGTATAAACAGCGATGCAGCGCGATACATTAAGGGCAAAGCCTGCCAACAGCCGGACAATCAATAATGGAAGCGAATGGAGAGAGCGAAGATGAGACCTGTGGCGACGACCACCTCGGCGTACGGCGAGCTGCGTGCGAACGCTGCCCTGCTCGTCCGCAATGTGACGTCGTGACATTTGCTGTGCACCAGCACGCTTGGCAACGTGCCGGGGAATCGCTTCTAAACATAGCGCCACTGAGCCCATCACGCAAGCGACTACAACGTCCAATTTTCGCATTTGAGCCGGGACACTAGCCGCTGATGCCACTCGCCAGCGCTGCCGCACGTACTCAACGACGCCTACGACCCGTACACTTGGTACACTTGCACTAAACGACTCGTGGAAGTGTCACGAGTTCCCCGACGAAAGAACGCTGTTCTTCAACGACTAAGGCAAATTCTATTAATGTTCTAGTTCCCCAGTAAAAAAAGGATTCGCATGAGTTTTCGGACCTACTTATAATACAATGCGGTGGGACGGAATAGATCCAGTCGGTCAGGTGAAAGCATAAGGAATACTCAGGATAATATAAAGACTATATAATTCAGTTGCTCACTACTAGATAATTAAGGTGGGAATTGATTCGAAGATTCCCGAACTCCAAAAAAGGCACAGAGTATTCTATTATAGATTAACTAACAGAATGTGTTTTTCAGATGATCTCAAAAATTTAAGGTAGCTATTTACCATCAGCTGTAGATAGTGGTAGCCTCGATGTTTCACCACTTCTGTTTTTTTTCTAAATCGTTATTGTTGTTTTTATTTCCTTTATCATATGCTGTGCTGCAAGGACATTAAATAGATAAATAAATAACTTTGCAATCTTCCTTGTCTTCCTTTCGCTGCTGTGCTGTTTCCTCTGCCGGCTTCCGAATTTTCAATTCATCCAGAATTTAGCATTTAAATTCAGCGATGTTTATTTATTTATCGATACACTCAGGTGCGCAAGCCATTTAAAGGCGTAAAACCAAAACAAACAAAAAGATAACCTTGACATAAGTGGTCATTAAAGCAGGATGGGTGAGGAAATCATCTAAGAGAAGGCAGGGACCAACGACCGTCGAATTAATGCCAATTTCTGATTCAGGAAAAGTTTGACGTTCTGCTTTAGGGGTGAAAAGCAAAGAAGCGGTGGGTAGACATTAGAACACGGGACCCTTACCGGATGCAGGTGGGGTGAGGTGAATAAATCACCCTTTAGTTTGAACAAGAAATCCCAACTAGATTTATCGAACCTTGTCGACAACTGGGGGAGGGGGGCAGAGCAAATCTATTCCGAGAATCCTTAAATCTATCCCGGTACCTTAAATCTATATCCTATACGCTCCCTGTCGTAACCACAATCAGAGACTATTTTTTTCACCATCAATCTGATGGAAGGCAAGCTACATAGCGTATTCCTCGAAGATATGCCTATAGCTTCACTCCTCACAGCTTTTCATGGACGATGTTAGAACTGCTGCCTTAAGAGATACATATATGGCCACTGAACTTCAGACTACGCACGACCTGTCAATGCGTTCAGACGTTTCAGCACAAATAATAATGCAGTAATCTGCGCGATTCAACCATACATTAGCATTAGTTAAGCGAAAAACGCCACAAACCCATGTGGCACGATTCCTGTGGCCCAGTCGTACTTAAAGTCTATCCCGAGCCAAAGTATCCCTTCGAGGAGCGCGCAAACCAACAACGGTTAGCCTGACTTACTATCCGGAAGACTAAGTAGCAGTGCCAGGATGAGAAAAATGTGAACGTTGGTTGATAAATCTGCACCAGGATTCATAAACACAGTGGAGCGGAAAGGGGTGTGGTCCCTTCCTTCCGGCAGGCAAAAACGAACATGTGTCAGTCTCATAATTACCTTTTTTGTTCGCAAAACTCGTCATAACCTTCCCAAAACACCGACAAATAAACGAGATTTATAGTCAATTCAACCGTTAGTCGGTACTGGTACAAGGACCACGGACTGAGACGCGGTCATTTTCAATCAATATCAAGTATGCTACGTAGTGCACAACCGCACATACATACTACCCTCAGTCTGTGAACGACTCTTTTCTGAGCCGGCTATACACCAACCTTGGGTACAGCTTGAAGCTACAGCCTGAAGCTGAATAACTGCTCCAAAATCCGAAGATGATCGGACATGGGAGATCCCAAGAACATCTCCAGTTAGGGCTTCATGGATCCCACCCCACAGTTCACCCAAGCTGTCCAATTAGTTCTCTGGCGGCTTCTCCGTGAATTTCACGCGTAAAACTGTGTGGAGCACTCCATTTCTCGCAATGAAACGCAGCCGAACGCTATGGTTCCCGTTATCAGCCCGTTAGTGCTTGCGTATCTAGCTAGCAGGCTATTTGTCAAACACCGGGTCAAGGACACCTGAACTATCGAGTGCACAGTTCTTTTACATGTTTTCGTGGTTATACGGACAGACACAGACAATTTTTTGAGACAAAAAAAATACGAAGGTAGCAAACATCACAGATGAGGGCAGCTGGCATTGTGGGGTAGACGTAATTGAACGGACAAATCCATAGCTCTGTTGTGGCGGCTGTGGTCCAGGCAATTACGACGTATCACGTGCGTGGTCCGACGTCATTTGGAGGGCCACGCCTTTGCTAGGAGGTCTCATTAGTGGGTGACATTCAAATGGTCGGCCTAAATGGCTCCCGTTTCTGAAAAGGGCAATTTTTTCGGAACAATAGAGCTTCCTTCGACCTACAGCAAGCCTCCGAGAATGACGTTACTTGGCATGCGATTGCTTTTTTTGTTGAATAGCAGCTAGTGGGTAACGCAATGACGCACAACATTAATTTTCTATAGTTCTTCATCACAAATTCAGCGAAAAATTCAATTTTCACAAATTCAATAAATAAGTTTATTAGTTTAGGATATGAACCTCAGGAGTGCATAAGGTTATTAGAGCCTCGTACGTAGAAAAACATAAAACAAGGTTCCTGAACTGATTTAGAGAGGAAAACCTCTACATCAATAAGGTTGAAAAAATATAGCATTCGGAAACAAAATATCAAACCAAGAATTAATTATCTATTTATTTTTAATGCACTCGAGGTGCTCCACATTTGAACTCGAATTCATCAAGTCAACAGTTAATGACTGTGTAAAAGAAACAAGATTAGCAGAAGCGAATTTAATACGTGAGTATGTGAAAACTAATTTTAAAAATATTGATTTAACTGTGAAATTATTGAAGAATTGGCACTTCAACTTCTAGGTTTTTTTTTGTTACTCTTGCTATTGCGTTTAGCCTCGACGTCACCGCATACAAGAAAAGTTGTGCAGTGGTCCCTAGGGATTTGTATCCATAAATAGTCGTGCTAAAGCTGTTCAGAGCAAAATGAGCTTAGATGAGCAGGAAATGAATGACGAAGGGATTGAATAAAAAAAGAAGGCATTGCGAATTCAAAAATGGAGAGCTGACTGAATGTTGGATTGGAGCGATCACGCCCTTGGATTTTTCAATTGTAAGTATTCTAACCATCAATGATTCGCTACGCAAAGCCTTTCGATGCAGCCGTACATCGTTCCGATGGGTAAATCGTCGAAGCATTTTATCCGGCCATCCTCATCCTCACTAGCGATCTTTTTCACCACACTCCCACCGCCTCCTTCGCACTCCCTGCCCCATCAGGAGTGAGGGGGCAGGGAAGGCGAAGGAAAGGCTTTGAGTGTTGGGGAAAAAGCAGAATGAAAAACAGAAAGAGGGCCATGGTCTAGAGCTTGACTAATAAAGTCATCAAGATTTGATGCTAAATATAAACAAGTAAAAACAAACATTCAAAAATATAATAATAGGCAAAGCAAGTGATTAGTATAGGTGCACACAAGTCTTCTCAATTCTGTTTATTTACTCATTTATTTATTTATCTATCTGTCAGTGGCGGACGCAGAAAGTGGGCGGGAGGG
>JARK01001340.1:366289-391583 GCA_000688135.1 Ancylostoma ceylanicum | reverse complement strand
CTCCCCTTCCGGACAATCTCAGCTCTCTTGCTGAGAGCAGCAGTACCACTTAGTGCTGCTAAAAGGCGCAGCTGACTTGACTTTGGGCTGTGAATGAAAAATCGATGGTTGTTCAGCAGCTCTAGGTTATACACTTGACTCGACCGAGTCGAATCGAGTGTAGAATAAATCGACTTTCAGGTGACTCGATATGTCGACTGTTCGAAAAGGGCCGAAAATCGATTTATTCGAAAAACCGACTATTTGGAGAAGTTGAGAAATCGAGTTTTTCTTTTTTGAAATATCGAAGATTCGAAATAAGCAGTAAATTGGCTTCTCGCCAAATAACTTGACATTTTCAATAACCCTTGAAAGTGTCGAACTGCAATTGAAAGCTGACGCTGAGGCATCAGTCCGTCTATTCTATTATGTATATGCTCAGCTTCACCGTAGAAGGATTCCGAGTGCCTGCAGTATATCGCTGTCAGCCTTTCGGAGTGGGTTCATGGAGAATTTCAATTTCTCATTTCTGAATGGCCTTCACAATCAATGAGCTGCCATGGTTGCGGTATTCGCTTTTTTCAGCGCTAGAACGTGAGCTAGCGTGGGTTACACCTGAGTAGCACTTCCACTTCGAAACACTACTGTTTCTATCTCAGAAGCGGAAGCCGGAGAAAAAGGAAGTGTTTGCCAGAGAAGAGAACACCGACGAGCCCTAAAGCGACAATGAGTGGCAGACCAAAGAGGATTTGACGTCCACAGTATGACTTTTGGGCTGATGTTGAACGTATCGCGTTCACTTTATTTGTTCTTGTTATGTTGGAGAACTTGCTTTACTATTCACCTCTATTAGCTACGTATTTACCTCGTTATTGAAGCTATTCTGCATTTAGAAGCGATAATAAAATTTCCATTGTGAATTCTGTGGTGTCGTGCGTTGGATTGTCTCAGCAAAGTCCCCCCCCCCACCACCACCGTCTGCTCTTGGGGGATTATGCCGATACAAACGCTCGGAACTTCCGCGGAGCCTTGACGTCATTCGGAAGCACCGCAGAACTTTCGAAAAAAAAGACAACACCTGATGCAGGTATGTAGCACACTCAGAGGGCACACCTGCTGAGGGTGTTTCCTGAAGAACAAACGCGTCCAAAGAGCAGCTCTGGCTGAGCCACAAAAACACGTTTGATGGGTTCGAGACCCCGGTCTCGCAACTTGCGCAGACGTTTACCGCTCCACGTTGCTCAGTCTTACCGGTTCACCGAGATTATGGTTGATTTCATTTTGAGCAAATTACGCCACTCTTGGTTGATCTCGGAACTTCCGCGGAGCCTGCTCGGAACTCCCATGGAGCTGATTCGGAACTTCGGCGGAACTTAGTCATAAGTTCCGTCGCGTCACCCGAGGTAGGTCCCGATATAGCTCCGCGGAAGTTCCGAAAATTTGTCTGGGTGGGGCTTTTGAGCAAAAATGAGCTCAGCTACCCTATAATAGCCCTGCAACGATCTATTGTCGAGGTGCTATGGCAGCATTTTAGGGTGACAAAACCTCTGAAAATGCGGTGCAGTAGGGCGACTATGACATGCTAGTGGGGGGACCTTTTGAAGACACCTGTCATTGTCATTCCAAAGCAGCAGCTCCACTCGAAGTGTCACGCACATAGAATTGCTGTTGTTGTAGGCTAGAGCTGCCCAATTGTCCAAGCCAGCCCACGAGGATGAACGCAGCTACACCTCGGTTTCTGCCGCTGCAAAGGCGGAACAAAAGCGGGACGTGGCTGCCTTCCAGCCCAGATATTGCTACCATTCTACGTGAGCGGTTTGAAAATTTTCCGGAATGACCACCAAAGAGTTGTTCTGTTTCAAAAATTCTCATGCAGTTGTGTTGGCCAGTTCTTCACATTAATTGACTATGAATCTCAATTCGATATGATCAAGGCTCTGCTTTTGACACGTATATCAGCTTGTGCAACTTCAGCTGCGCTCAGCTGCAGACAGTCGTGAAATTTGGGCGGTTATTAATTCTTTCAGTATGAGGAGGTAATCGCAAATAGATCAAATAGTGCTTCGGTGGTGATTTTGAAGAATCATTACCTTCATTTTCCACCCGGAGTATCTGAGCTTCAAAAACCAGTTGTCGCAGAACGCGAGCAAACAAAAACCATGCGCGAAATGCCCAAAAAAGGTCACCATTTCGGAGAATCTGAATAAAATCGTTGACAAGGTTTTAAAAAATGGGATACAAATAAGCGCTGAATAAGAGTCTGGGGCAACTCTAACGAATGATCAATTTCTATTTCAAAACACTGTGCCGCATTTGCTCAACCTTTCACAAAAAAACAATCCAACATGAAAGTCAGCCACTTATTTCGAAAGATAATTTTTTTCAAATTTCAATCTAAAATTGTCATCCATATTGAAGGATAGATTACGCGCTACAAGCTGGTCACAATAAAGGCGACGAAAACAGTAGGTTAGACACGAAGAATGGGTTCTGAAGAGGAATGTACCATTCATTGGGGTGATATGGTGACGGCATCTGTTTTTGGGAGGATCAAGGGAAGGATGGGGAACCCGTTATAGCTGAATATTCGCCAACATTCGTGGAAGCTGTGGACGTGAAAACTCCAGCGACGCGCATGAGTTTGACCAAGAAATAGGAGTTATCCCTCCATGCCAACATGACCGCGATCGCATGGGTTACTACTTGGATAAAACTTGCGATAATAAAACCTAAGACTTCACCTCATCCAATGAGTTTTCTGATTTAGCTTTCCCGTACTTTTACCTACCAGAGCAGCCTAAGGTCTCCCCGTCTGAGAAGAGATTTCGATCAAGCGACGAGTTAATCATGGTCCAATCCGGTTATTGTTAGTACTCCAAATAACTTCATTTTAGGTGAAGAATGGAAAAAAATGAAAACAGACCGGACAACGTGTGCTGATCTTCAAAGAGACTGGATCAAGAAATGAGATATTAATTGCATCCTATTTGTTTTGTTTTCATTGTCATTCCGGAAACTTTTCAAACCGCCCTCGTAGATTTATGTGTTGCCATTAACGTCCTCCTCTATTTCAGCAGCAATCCAAGGGGAGGATGGCACCAATCGGGGACCGAGGTATTACTGCTGGCGAAACGTGTTCGTGCTGCCTTTGTGCTGCTCAATTATCTGAGTACAGTCTTTGTCGAAAAAGTAGACGGATTGGGTAACTGCACCATCGCGGCGTGGCCTGAACGAGGGATGCGGAGAGAGCGTGCTTCATGTGAGAGGCTCGAGTGGGTCCCACCGCGATGGTGCAGTCGCAACACTAAGAAACCACACGCGCAATCCATCTCCCTGTTCGACAAGGAATGCGAGTTATGTGCTGGGTTTCACTGCGTTTCACTGCATCTAAAACNATTGACAACCGCTTTCAATCAGAAGACAAGTCTCACCACAGCAGCTTACTGTTATCAAAAGATGGCAAGAGCAGAATGTCAGCAAATAGCATGTGCGAGAATTGATAGGCAAATGTACTAATATGGTGATACAGCGCTAATCCGCAGATGTTTCTTACTGATATGGGTGGGAAAAAACGAAGTAACCTGGGAATGCAACAAGTTATCTCAGGTGCGTAGCTTTGATTTTTTGTGCACCTCTTAATAAGGAATTTTTAAAGAAAGAAGACGTTTTCGCGATATTCACAGTCCATGAGAGAGATATGTCCCATTGGGACGAAATTCGGGATACACATACTTAATAAAAGAAAACTTAAACAAAAAATATTAAAGTTTTTTTTTTTAAATTTTAAAGTAAGTGTTTGTATTCCGTTTCGTATTCTCCTCTTTGTCTAAACTAATTGCAAGTAGTCTAAAAGAGCTACGCAGTTTCCCAGTAAAATTAGCAAGATACATGGTTAGCCATATGACAATGTGTGGTACATAGTGCAGGTGCATTTGGATAGGAACTCTGCCCTCCTAAGAAATTTTTTTGTCATGAAACAACAGAGAAATCTTCAGAGAATTGTAAACAATAGGATTTATTCTAATAGAAAAGAAAAAAAAACATTGTAAGAACTTCATAAATTGGCAGGGGGGATCCAGGTTACTGCCCTAGAAAAGTAAACATCAGAGCCAGCTACCTGAACGCATAAGGTACACTCGATGACTAATCCTTCATCTTCTCTTGTTTTTCGTTAGGATTATTCTCTAAAAAGGGATCAGGACTCAAGAAATGGTATAGAGAGTAGTTAAAGCGGAGGAGGTCGAAGGAAGTAATGCACATATGCCGGCTGTGGCGTCTACCGGGTGTCTGTCCGACCTCAAAACAATGGACAACAGCTGGTAAAAACACACGAGCGCGCGCGTATTGCTCGGACGCAGGCGACCCACGATCAGCTGATGAGATCACCCAGGACATCGCCGTAACTCATGCACTCGGCGGCATCGCTTTGCCCTCAGATACAATGGGAGGTCAGGCGGTCTACGCTTGATCGAGTTGAATGAACGGGGGAACATTTTTCTGAGACAATCCCAATTACAAATTTACACTTAGAAAAGTGGACACACTTTACTTTGCATCTTTCGTACTGATTACGATACCGCTGCAACAGTACTGTATTAGATTGTCGAAGATGTGCTAAGTGCTAAAAAACCTTTTAAGGTAGTATCCTGTCCCGTCGTCGTGTTCGAGCTCTCAGCAGATTCTGGGCCCTCTCAATGTGGTCATTCCAGTGACGTGGATCTAATGTTCTGGAACGGCTTTTATTGAACCCCTTCCCCGACATGGGGCTGACGAGATGAAAAGTTCAGGAGGGTCAGGAGCATGGTTGTGCATGACAACAGAACTCGCAAATAGCAAATTATGAATTTTCCTACACCGTCGGAAATCGCAAATCGTAACTGAGGATCCAAGAACCATTGACACGATCAGGAAAGTGAGCGGCATGGATGTCCTAGATTTAGAAAAATCAACTCGTTTCGTAATAATTTCTTTCAAGACTTTTTGAGGCACAGTTCGCTACTTTATCCTTCAAGTTGTAACTAGAATTTAATGAAAAAAGAAAACTTCCCTTTACATGTTCACCGGTCCAAAGACAATTATTATTATTCATCGTTCCTGAAGGGAAATTTTCTTCGGTCTTGTCAATCAGCAGTCAGCACAGTCGAGGGCTCCATCCTTTCCGTGCCAATCAAACCATCTATCTCTTCGCAGTTCGTGAATTGGTACTACATCGAGGAGTCCGAGAGAGTGAAGCCGTGCCGTGGTACATTGGATTTCCCAGCAAGTCACTCATTGTATTTGGCGAATACGAGGAGGATTATCGGCTCCACCCTATCATACTTGTCTATGAGCATTATCAGTTGGCTTATAAGAGATCGCGTAGAAAAAAGAACACGTTGTGAACAGCATAAGGCTGCAGACGAAAATGCTTGGCGGACAGCGGGTGCTCTATGTGAAAGCCTAGCACCGTGAGAAAAAGTAGCTAAAAATGTGGCTGCCGATGTTCTTGTGGCATTTCGTGTAGACCTTTGATTAGCATCTTCTCTTCAGAAAAATTGGAAACGACTTTGGTATGAGCCGCTTTCTTTGAATAATAAGCAAACTACGCGAGCTGCAAAGCCTACTGCTAGAATTTCTATATCTGAGACTTTTATTCTTGAGAGAGTTACTGAATGTGACACATCTGCTACACCTTGCATAGTGGCTCCCTTACTGTCCAGCACATGGTCGTACGTGACAGATGTCTCACATTCCATTCTGGATGCCATGCCCTAGGTCTTTCGATAAGATTTCAGAAACTTTTTTCTCAGTAATTCTGTAGAGGAGTGTACAAACTACGTTAAACTGTTAGGTTGGGGCAAAAGAAGTAGCAGCATAGTACTCCGAAAATGGAGGAGTCTGAGACAAACCGAACGTAAATATGCACGAGCTTGAAACCAATTCAAGAAGTACACCTGCATTGGGGGTAGTAAATAAATATGTTAAGAGTCGTATGTATTGTTCTTTTAGTTGTCAGTTTCAACCACGCATTGAAGAAGTACGAGAGGATGTCTGCTCTGCTCATCGTGTGTATAGAACGCTTGAACATTTGCTAGCAACCACCATATAGAAGTTTGTTAATTATGATTGTTCCACGAAAATATAACTCTGAAAAAAAAGGGGGGGAGGTGCTCACCCGGTTGAGAACGCAGTCCTTCACGTCGCACCATGCGTGTCAACCGGTTGAGCACATTGTCGCGAATGGGTTAAGACAGAAGCTTTAAAACAAAAATGCACTTTTAAGAGCGTTTTTCTAGCGTACAGTTCGCGACTTTTGCAGGTACGTAACCTTCAGCAGTAGATACTGTGAGGGTTTTGTTTCCGAAAAGTAGCCGGGAGAGGATCATCTAACAGAAGTCATAGAAGTAACGAAGAAACTCCTTGTAAATGTGATCATCTACGCTCCCCACACTGCAAAACATACGTGAGCTCTCTCGCCTAGAATGCAGAAGACCTTGCCTTGCTCTACAAACCTGTTACCATACCTAGATAACCTATGATGTCCAAACAGTATTGTGTATGTACATAGACAGCTTTGAAAAGAAATGGGCCATCTCTTTTGCACTGACCTTGTACGGTCGCTTTCATAATTATAGGACACTCCCCTTCATTGTACTTCCGACCTTTCCACGAAAAGAGTTTTTCTCTGGAATCGTTGTGATCAGCACATAGAAGAACCCTGACACCCCATATCTGAACCTACAGGGTTTTTTGAACTTTTTATTTGTTATTGTATTTGTGTAATCGGTTTAGTTTCAATAGCCGGATAAGGTGAGCATCCCTCCTTTATCCAAGATTTTCTTCCTTTTCTTGGCCTACACTTTTTCTTCTTTTTCTTGGCCCATATACTTACCTGATTTCGCCCATCCATTAAAGGAACAACGCCTATCCGAGGTACTGATCTATCAATTGCGTCATTAAATACAATGAGTAAATAAGCAAGCAAGTAAATGAGCATAATATATGCACAGACCACTGAATAACCCTATAAATCACAGGAAGGGAGAAAATGTTTACTACCACTCTCGGGTCGTGAATCTATTAAAAGTTTTTCAGCTACGACTTTACTCCCAAATACCCACTACAAAAAAACGAGTTGAGAACACTGCCCTTAGTAAAAGAGTCGAAATAGTACAGGAAATATTAATGAGACTGTTGCGACCTAGGTATCTCGACTGTAACAGCTATAAATAGGCGGACAACACAAGCGAGGGTCTTATGAAAAGTAGTGGCTGTTCAACGCTTTTTTCCAACTCACGGCCACACCGTTCGTTCAATAAATTTGGTGTAAAGTCTGTGTAACTTGATGTTCAAGTCACAGCAAACATCTACGAGAGAAGCTACACGTAGCCCCTTGACCGGAGTGATGTTTGTCGTACAACTGATGCTGACCCCGGACTGAATTCTGGAAGAGCCGGAGCCATGTGATCATGTACAACGCTTTTATTGGCACGCATGATGCAGTACCACACAAAGACAAGGACATCACCAACTTCGCTGGCACATCCACAGATAGCTGTTTTTCTAGGCCCGAGTCTCCTAGTTTTTGTTGGAGCTGCTGTTCTGCTGCTATTTTACACTTGTCGGCACATGGCTTGTAAGCTGCTTACGTTCTTTGTCTTGGCAACTGTCGAGGTCCACGATAAGACCTGGCAATGTAATAGCAACAAAAAATGGAAAGAAACCCGAGAGCTAAAAGAATGAGCTACATTAAGTTTCTCAAGCAAAATCAGCCTTTTTCGAGAGTTTCCAGAATTGAAGGCACGGAAATCAAGTCAGAGTTTTCCTGCCGAGCGAGTCGTCCATGCAACATCTCAGCCGTTTTAGCGATTCTACCCGCATTTCGTTTCGGCCCTAATTTTTAGGTGCTATTTGGGTGCTGTTGGAATAATGCTGGGCCAGTATACGGTCGGAGTCTGACTGCTATTCGATGCCTGCATGAAAAGCGAATATCATTCAAGTAGCGGCCGAATAGCACTCAATTAGCTCCACAGCCCCCAATTTTGAAGAATTGGACCTGAAATGGCATGCGGCTTCTACTGCTGAATTGCAGGGGATACCAGACTGCTATGCAGCGGAGGTTGCTGATATAAGCTGGACTAAAGTGGCACCGATTTTCTGTTACTGGATGCCTGCAAGTATAAAACATTAGATCAGCAGCATTTTCAGCTGATGGCGGTCTCACTCACAAAGCCGTTACTTGCGTTAGACTTGTAGTTGAGGTGCTACCTAATAATCAGAGTGCTGCACTACATGAAGGTTCTGGACCGTTTTGAGACGAGGGTGTTAGGAGCCGTTGTTCAATCCGTGGCGCTGCATACTGAAACGTAATGGCTAGCCACTAAGGGAGTGGAAAGCCGTCCTACCGTCATGGAGAGGATGTGCCTCCGTTATTCAGGTGGTGAGCAGCTTATGAGGTAGTGATCAGGTAACGTATCAAAATGAATTTACCGCGCAGCCTCGATGCTTCTTGGCCCAGGGGCAACACTATGGACGGCCGAAACCTTTCATTTATTCTGGCTGGTTGTTCATCGTGGCTGCACGTTTCTACTTATTGTTGTCTTTTCGACAGACACCCTTGTACTTCGGGTCAAGCCGGTGGACCTCGCACTACAGATTTACCTATGTATAACCAATGTGAAGTAGGTTTCTTCATTGCCATTTTCCTTGGTCTTCGTTATAACCGTGCTCTACGTCGCGAAATATAATATCGTTGTTTTAGGTTTCTGAGGCAATTAGTGAGGTTGCGCAGAGCCAGTGGAACCTTTGCTGGAATGTCATGGCGGTTCTTATTTGTCGGCACCATCGATTCTATCCGGTGTCGTGACCTAAAAAGTTGAGGGATCGATCACCTTGATCACCTTGACTCCCGTTGATCGTCGGGTATACCGAGCGGGCGCCAGCAATCCT
Source organism: Ancylostoma ceylanicum (assembly GCA_000688135.1). Lineage (NCBI taxonomy): Eukaryota > Metazoa > Nematoda > Chromadorea > Rhabditida > Ancylostomatidae > Ancylostoma > Ancylostoma ceylanicum. The sequence continues at coordinate 382,676 of JARK01001340.1, read as the reverse complement.
CCCATTTGTCCCTCTCACGTGCCAGGGTGGTCCAATGCGTTCTGTCCGTTCGAGAGACACGAAGAGCGTCATATCGTTCTTTGAAGGACTTCGTGAAGAAGTCTGACCATCGGGTCGGTGGTCTTCCTGTCGTGCGCTTTACGTTCCGCGGAGTCCAGTCGCTGACGGCTCTCGTCCAACGGTGGTCGTTCAGGCGCATCACGTGTCCGGCCCACCTGATCTTACTCGACTTGGCGTACACGGCAGCGTCCCTGATCTTCGACTGTTGACGTAGGGTGGAACTCCGTATTCCCGCCCTCACTTGCGTGAGGCGGGTCATTCCTAGCATCACCCTCTCGATGGAGCGTTCGATGACGCTGACCGCATTCTCATCCTGCTTACGTAACGCCCAGGTTTCCGAGGCGTAAGTCAAAGCAGGGAGAACCGTGGTGTTGAAGAGGTGGGCACGGAGCCTGATGTTCTTCGTCTTCTTCACTACGTCCTCGATGCTCTTGTAGGCTCCCCAAGCCGCTCGCTTCCTCCTGCCCAGCTCTGGAGCGAGGTCGTTCATCATGTTGACTTCCCGACCTAGATATACGTAGCTGGAGCATTCGGAGATGGTCGTTCCGTTGAGCGAGAATGGGGCATCCGGGACCCATCCGTTTCTCATGAACATCGTCTTCGTTAGATTCAGTTGGAGACCGATCTTTCCACACGCGTCGTCGAAGTCGGCCAGCATACGCTCCGCTTGACTGATGCTAGGTGTTATAAGGACGATGTCATCAGCGAAGCGAAGATGGTGTAGCAGCCGGCCGTCAACTCGCACTCCCATATTGTCCCATTCTAATCTTCGCATGACGTCCTCGAGGGTGGCGGTGAATAGTTTCGGCGACACAGTGTCGCCTTGTCGAACCCCTCTCCTGACGTCGATGGTGATGTCGTCGTAGAATGGCGAGATTCTGGTCGTGAAGTTGCTATAGAGCTCACGAAATATCCTGATGTATTGAGTCGGTACACCCTGGTTGCCCAGGGCTTCCAAGACTGCTTCTGTCTCAACGGTGTCGAAGGCTTTCTTCAAATCGATGAACGTGAGACAGAGAGGCATCTTGTACTCTCGTGATACTTCAATGAGCCTGGTGACGGTGTGTATATGGTCGATCGTACTGAATCCTTTCCGAAACCCTGCTTGCTCGCATGGCTGTCCTTCGTCTAGTGTTCTTTCAATCCTGTTGAGGATCACTCGCGTGAAGAGTTTGTAGACTACGGACAGTAGGCAGATAGGGCGATAATTGCCAATGTCCTGCGGGTCTCCCTTCTTGTACAGCAGCACGGTTCTGCTGGTCTTCCATTGGCTAGGTACCTTGCATTCCGACAGGTACCGCGTGAAGAGTCTAGCAAGTGTGTTCACAAGAGCTGTCGGTAGATTCTTCAGATGTTCGGGTCGGATCCTGTCGGGACCGGGCGCTGTACGATTCTTCACCGACTTGATGGCATGTCGGACTTCGGAAGGGAGAACCGACGGGATGACATATTCATCCTCCCTGAGATGGCATGGAGGGAGGTGGACATGGCTGTCGAAGAGGTCCGAGTAGAAGTCGTAGATGACCTTCTCCATTACCCTTCTAGATGATGTGATCGTTCCGTCTGGGCGTCGGAGGGCTGTCATCTTGGTCTTACGGTTGGCGAAGTCTCGGCGGGTGTTGCGGATGCTTCTTCCTGCCTCTGCGGCTTCAGCCAACACTGCTGCTCGTCTCTCCTTGAGGTCTTCTTTTATCGCTTCTCTGCACCGTCTTGCGAGCTCGGACGTAAGCTGGTAGTTGCCTGCGGCTCTCGCTGCTCCACGCTGGCGTATCAGCTCGAGGGTCTCATGAGACAGTCGTCTCTTGGTGGTTCTCAAACCCTCGGCTTTCTTCGCACTATCACGGAGATGCTGAATGAGCCGTTCGTATTCTTCATCGATGTTGTCGACAACGGTATCTTCCCAAAAGCCGGCTAACGTAGTGAAGAGATCCCAGTTGATGGTTGGTTTAGGACTCCTCTTCTTGTACTTCGCGGCTTTCTCTCCTTTGCGCGAGAAGAAGAATCTTGCGCGAAGGAGGCGATGGTCTGATCCGGTGTAGAACTTCGGTACAACACCGACGTCGGTCAGGCAATACCTTCGGTTGACGATGATGTGGTCAATTTCATTATGGTACTCTCCACCGGGTGACTCCCACGTCCATCGTAGGGAGGTTGGCTTCTGGAATTGTGAGTTACCATGGATGGTCCTCGTCGTCATGATAAACTCGGACAGCCTCTCTCCCTGTTCGTTCCACTGTAGGCCGTGGGTACCGATGTGAAGTTCCTCAGGCGTTCTTCGAGGGCCAATCTTGGCGTTGAAGTCGCCAACGATGACCTTATAGAATGTGTGGTCTTCCCTGTAGAACTTCTCCAAGTCCATATAGAAGGCCTCGATCTCGTCTTCATCGTAGCTGGATGTTGGAGCGTAGGCGACGAAGACTGTCAGGGCCGGCATTGATCCACATCTCCTCAGTCGCAAACGTCCGATTCGGGTCGTCAGTTGTTCGAAAGAATCGATGTTCATGGCCAAGTTCGTGTTGACGAGGACACCAACTCCACCAACTCCTCTACTATCGCAGGTTCCAAGGAACAGTTCTTCTCCAGTATCGAAGGTGGCGTTCAGCGGTCGGTGTCTCCTCGTCTCGGTCAGTCCGATGACGTCGTACCTGATCTTCCTGGCCTGCACCATCAGATCCTCGATGGAAGCCTCCGATGCAAGTGTCCGTGCGTTGAAGGTACAGATCGTCATCATAGTCCTTCTCGTTTTAGGCAGCCTAGATAACCCCTCGAACCTCGTCCTCACTGACGCTGCCGTACCAGTGACTCTTCCGAGATTAGGGGAACACTCTTTATTATTGCTGTGTGTAGCTTGTAGAAGAAGACCCACAGGGAATAGCTAGCAAGCAAGAGGGATCGATAATTTAGGTAATAAAAGTGGATCGCAACTTGAATTTTTCTATACTTTTTTTCAGAAAAGGAGCTGATAACTGTCATGACGTTCATTATGAAGCATTCGACGATTGTTCCGGATATTCATCAGGACCAAGCTGCCTGCTGTGGAAGCGTTCTCGTTCCAGAGCTTAGTGTTCTGCGGAGCGCTGGAAGCACTGTGCACGTAATTGTGATGCAGCGTAGAAAATTTTACAGACGACCGTTCTGAACCGGTGAAGCCATCCCACAGGTTTGCGATAGCCCTGTGAAGGAGACTACTATGAGGATGGAGGCTGAAATAACCACTCACTCCCGACCAAGGGATTTCAGGCAAGGGAGGAACATTGTTGATGAAGAATGCATGGAGCACATTGCAAGATTATAGGTAGCGTGATGAATACTTAGCGCTAGGAAAAGCTAAAACGTTTTCATAAAGCCTGGACTGTGTTGACAGAAACAAGATTACTGGGAAAAATACTAGCTTTTGCTTGTACCTGCTATGGCGCCGTTGAGCAGACGGTAAAAAAGGAAGTGAGCGAATAAAGCAGTAGAAGATGTCCAGACCTAATCAACGTTTCAAAGCACATAAAAAATTGTTGCGGCTCGCGCTTGACTGCTGCAGAAGAATATTGTGTCAATCCACGCAACCAATCGGCTTAAGTACAAGAATTTTTCGGCTGTCATGTGCTGGTCATACGGCAGCACATTCTGCGTTCCTGTAGAACCTCACGCATACTCGGGAGCCGTTCATCGGAGGAAGCTAATGAATGGGCCTTCCAGAGGTGCGTCAAGCGCCCACGTAGGATAGCATCTATCATATCTTGTCATAAGGTAGAACAGGCGCTTATTATTTTTGCAATGACTTGAAAACGGTGATCGATGTTTAAACCGAAGAGTGAACTCTGCAGGAAGTAGTTGTTTCATAATGGTTTGAAGAATGCTATTATGTTAAACATGATGAACTGCTTAAAAATGCCACTGCAATGGAGAAATATACTGGAATCAGGGCAGCAATACAAGAGAGGTGAGAGTTGACTGGTTGTCAGATTGATAGCAATCCTACTAAAACTGCAGGCTAGCGATGACCGCGAACTGGCAGCTAACTCCCAGCTAACGTGGGACTTCAGTGTGTTACGGTAGGGTATATTGACCTTGACCTCTCAATATCCAAGTTTAATGATCGAGTACTAGGGGCAAAACCAGGACCATGCTTCTGGGCGAGCTCATAGTTCGAAATCAATCCGTGTGTTCAAGGTGATGCTGAACTTCCTGCTTACGCGAAGGACACGGGCAATGAGAGAGTGTGTGGCATGCAAGATGCATGCAAGATATTTGGAAGGTCTGAGTTCATCGTTATAGCCAGTGGAGCCTGCAGTGAACCGTTCCCTATGAAGAGGGAATTCCAGGGTACCCAGCTGATCAGTGTTCCTGGTGTCTCAATCACTAAGAGATCATCGATAAAACCAACTGATTGGTGGGTGAATTTCAGTAACCAGTATAATATCTTCTCAGATTCATGGATTTTCAAACATATTGCATCAGAGTTAGATTCTGCGAGACAAAGCTATTAGGGTGTTGAGTTGGAAATGCGAGCTGAAGTTTCGACGTCGTTGTAAACGTGTTGCCAAATATTTTCTGTCAAACTTTTGATATCATCTGAAAGACAAATCATAGAGAATTTTTTCGCATGTGGATTGTCGAACATCCTTTCATTGTTTATTTTTTAGAGCAATTTATAAGGAGACCGACCAAAATTTCAGAATTTCCATTCGAGGGTTTTATGTAGTAAAAGAGTGTAAAACTGCCGCTGAGCACCACCGCAGACCATATGAAGAATTACGAGAATTTTTGCCGTATTACAGAGCTGAATCCATGCGAGAATGGATTACTCGAAAATGGCCCCGAAAAAACGATGAAACCTATCTCGGCGATAGTAGGGAACCCGGGTTGGCATCCTAGCCACCATACGGCGCACCATAAACCCACACATGGATTATTCTGCGCTCTCTTCGTAATTCGAAGTGGCGCCGGTGTAGGATTTCTACTGTCGCAGTGAGCTGTTCCATCATTGACGGTGATACATGTGCACATGTGCACGTTTAAGTCAGCATCGGTGCCCAGAAGTTTCTGAATAGGTGAGAGTCTGCTTGTTGACTCAGAAGGTTTACTACCACACCAGGTACATTGAAATAAGAAGGCGAATGGTCTTTTCAACGTGCATTAGTTATCTATCAATAGCTATTTTTCTTCTTTATAACAGTAGCTATTTTTATTCTGTCATATCTCATATGCTGTCACTTAAATTGCCCTAGAGTTGCCCGAAGTGCGTTTGGTGAGACAACGCACATTTGTCAGAATTAGAGGCCATCGAAAACATTAATGTCAAATGATAGTTGCAATAAAACCATCGTAAAATCTCTCTAGCAGCCATGTTAAAACTACAGACGTTTCACTGAAACAGATGAGTGCAAGGAACAACGATGGCTGCTGAATAAGGATGGACAAAGTCAAAGAGCACAGTGGTATATATAAGATTCACAAGAACAACCACTACTAGTGTAATGTTGCATCCTTGGATATCGTCAGAACCTGCAAAGCTAATCCAAACTTCCAAGAGGCAATTCTGAATACGAGTTTGGAGCTCAAAAAGCTTTCAAAAACCATTGGAAAGTTATTGACTATTTCTTGTCGCACGGCAACTACCTTCGTGTAAAGTCCTAGACCGCTCTACACTCAGCCACAGAATCAGTTTTAGGCATGACATTCCAAGCGATGCAGAAAAGCGTTCTCGTCGCATCGCTCAAGGTGTGATCTTTCTTTCTCTGAGTAATGATTGAATCACAGCAGTGATGTGACAATCCTGGACGAAATCTGCTCTTTCAAGTACTCTCTTACGCATATTGTGGCTCTAATCATCGCAATCACGAAACATTTTGCTGGATTGCGAAAACGTGGAAGAGCTATGCCCTGTGGAATCCAAATGGAAACTTTCGATTTGACGAGGTCCACTTTCGGAAGAGAAGAGTAAACACCGTGCTAGACTTAAGACTTACAATCCTCTCAATACAGGCTGTACATGACTAAGCGTTAAATAAACCAGTGTTTTTGCACCGTCACCAAAAACATGGGATTTCCGAGATCGACTATGTATGTATTGATATACGTAACTGCGTAACTGCTTTCAATTTCGGTTCATACAGGAATTGTGTTTGCATGTGAGGATGTGGNAGTTGCCCGAAGTGCGTTTGGTGAGACAACGCACATTTGTCAGAATTAGAGGCCATCGAAAACATTAATGTCAAATGATAGTTGCAATAAAACCATCGTAAAATCTCTCTAGCAGCCATGTTAAAACTACAGACGTTTCACTGAAACAGATGAGTGCAAGGAACAACGATGGCTGCTGAATAAGGATGGACAAAGTCAAAGAGCACAGTGGTATATATAAGATTCACAAGAACAACCACTACTAGTGTAATGTTGCATCCTTGGATATCGTCAGAACCTGCAAAGCTAATCCAAACTTCCAAGAGGCAATTCTGAATACGAGTTTGGAGCTCAAAAAGCTTTCAAAAACCATTGGAAAGTTATTGACTATTTCTTGTCGCACGGCAACTACCTTCGTGTAAAGTCCTAGACCGCTCTACACTCAGCCACAGAATCAGTTTTAGGCATGACATTCCAAGCGATGCAGAAAAGCGTTCTCGTCGCATCGCTCAAGGTGTGATCTTTCTTTCTCTGAGTAATGATTGAATCACAGCAGTGATGTGACAATCCTGGACGAAATCTGCTCTTTCAAGTACTCTCTTACGCATATTGTGGCTCTAATCATCGCAATCACGAAACATTTTGCTGGATTGCGAAAACGTGGAAGAGCTATGCCCTGTGGAATCCAAATGGAAACTTTCGATTTGACGAGGTCCACTTTCGGAAGAGAAGAGTAAACACCGTGCTAGACTTAAGACTTACAATCCTCTCAATACAGGCTGTACATGACTAAGCGTTAAATAAACCAGTGTTTTTGCACCGTCACCAAAAACATGGGATTTCCGAGATCGACTATGTATGTATTGATATACGTAACTGCGTAACTGCTTTCAATTTCGGTTCATACAGGAATTGTGTTTGCATGTGAGGATGTGGCCACCTGTCTACACTCTAGCAACTAACAGCGCGATCAACGATTCCTGCTCTATTAACGCAGACAAGACTTGGGACCGCGGCTCGGTTTTCCTCCGTGTCTCTGTCTTGCAGGCCCCGCTGCCTCCGTGCAGCAGACAGCAAGAGATCCGCGCCGCGGTCCCAACTCTTGCCTGCGTACTTCTGGGGTTGACTATAGATATACAGCAGTGGCGAACGCAGGCAGGGGGAGGGGAAAATATTTCAGTTAGAAAAATTATTTAATTTATTAAATTATCGAAATTACTTCACAAAATGAACAGAAACTTTGTATTAGTATGTTTTGTTTCGTTTTGTTTATTCTTAGAATGATTTCTAAATAACTTATACTAATTATTTAATATTATGATTGATACTTTTATTAATTTTATTTACCCCTTCCCCGCGGGTCCCTGAACTGGCGCAGACTCCAATTTTTCTTCCGCGCCCCTCCCCCTCCCCTTCCCGTAGTGCCGTCTTCGTTAGCGGTCTACCTCCAGCTGCTTCCAAATTGCTCCGCACCCAATGAGGAAAAAATCCAACAACTTCTGATGTTATGACTGTGATTACCACCGAATTTTATCGCACTCCGACTAATTCTACAGATCTGTCTCTATTTCTTCGTGGATTTGAATTTTTTTCCACATTCGAAAACAACTTCCAGAGATCCTGTGAATACCATTGAGTGAGGTTTTATTTAATATATAAATATAAGGGTGAGCCCACAAGTAATCGAAGTCATTCTGTAAGCGCGAGCTCTGTGGTAAGGCAATGCACAAAGACGGGTCACGAATTCGGAAAAGATAGGTTGACACACACGCCACAATCGGGAGTAGAAGAGTGAGAAGAGTTACAAAAGAAACGAATTCAGTACGAAATATAGCAGTATTTAGAAGCCATCTATGCGGAATCACAACACTTTCGAATAACAACCCTGTGGCTACTGATAAGGTTTTTTATTCAACATAGGAGCGGAAATGAAGGTGAAAGAAGCATAGAGCTGCAGAGTAATAGAAGCCGGAAACGTTTTTAAGGAAACATTTGTTAAGGAGCCTTGTGATGGCTGCAGAATTAAGCCTACCCTGCACTCGAAGTAGGCTAGTGAAGTGGTTGCTGTAGGAGTGGTGATCAGGCAGTTTTAGATCAATTTGGCTCTTTTTTCAATTACATAGAAATTGGTGCCACATCTCCTCATTTTACGTCGAATCTCGGCTTCGACGGACCACCGTTAATAACTCACGATGGAAAAATACATTTTATTTGCGCAAAAAGCATGTAGACGGTTATATCCTAGACCGTTCATGGAGAGCTCTTCAGAAGAGTGGTATTCTGGACTACACTGTGCGATTTCGCATCGATATAATGCGAAAACTTCGTGAACTGTTGGAGCAACGCGTAAACTGTAACGCGCCGCAAGCATGAATAACGCCATACATTGATGACGGACTATTGGTGCAACCCAGAATCGGTTAGGCGCAGTAAAAAAAACTTTTTTGGCCACTTCGGAACGTTTCACGTATATTATTGGAATCAGCGGGTCGAGCTGGTGCAGAATCTGTTAACATATCAGATACGATAATAAGACGACACACTGCCCTAAGTTCATAGAGGAATTCATGCCAAACCTAGACCTTGGTGATTGTATAATAGTGAAGCTCCTGTTATGCTATCTTTGCTGCATTCTCTCTTTACACCAATATTAAGCATAATGCAGTCATAGCCGCAGTGATAGGCCTCTCGTGAAGTCTTCATAATTTGTATATGTGAATAAACTCAGAAACCTGCTAGATTGGAACGGAAGCCGAACAAGGTTACGCTTTTAACATCATCCTAAACTGACCATTGCTCCACTTGCAGTAGTCGATGCCATTGAGTCGTGGTGGAGGGGACAATAGTGCAGCTACAGTTGACTTCACTTCGCCCGATTGTGCGGGTTTTGCTGACTAGTCAGTCAAGGAGAGGCGAGGTATGTACGGACCGCTATTTGCGTCTTCTCAGGCATTTTTAGCTCCGTGGTCCGGTACCTAAAATGTGGGCGGAGTAACGCAGCGGACTAGCCGCGTGCCACTTCTGGGAGCAGACCAGCGTGTAGGGCGTTATACATGGAATGGGTACGGACGGGCCTCATGATTGGCTAATTAGATGAACTGACTATTTGCGAAGCTCAACCGCACCGCCCTTGCCAGGGGTAACGCTCCACACCCACAGACCATCTGCGCACCTTAATTTTGGCGTGAAATGCGGTGGTACAGGGACGGAATATTGCACAAGCTTATTCATCTCGACTAATTCAAATGGGAATAGCCGCGAATTTGTTGGTAATGAATTGGACGCCTTGTTTTCATCATCGTTGCTATGCTTTTCTTTATCTTGGGTGCTTTTTTGAAGGAGTCGTTGACTACCTGACTTCCACTTGTAGAGCTTGCAGTGTAACAATGTATATGTTTTATTTTCAAAACTTTTCTTATTCTTCTTACTAATCGAGGCCCACTTATCTCAAATCCTATTAGGCATTCAGGAAGGAGTTGGTATTGATGCATTCACGAACTGTAAGTGGTGCGGTTGTGCATTATCAAGCAGCGCATATCAGTGCAATGTGCGTTCACCGATACCGACCTCCAGTTGAATGGACTGTAGAAAACGTGATGTCTTCATGGACTTGGAGTGCGTGTTCGTGTCTTTGTTTGTCGTTATAGTATCTTCGTGTTAAGCAATGCTTTTGCAATGGTATTTGGAATGTGCAATGATCGTTGCGTCAGTCTTGATAGTATTAGGTTGTTGCAAAATCGATGTCGGATTTTTGAACCACGAAATTTGGAGTGATGTTTTGGAAAGAGAATTGCTGCTTTCATTATACATTTTGTACTTGTTCTAAAGCACATTTCTTTCTCTTTCTGCCTATTGATTTTTGTTTAGATCTGCCCACTTTTATTGTGGTTTTCGGGCTTGGATCAAAATGTACTCGTCCGCTAAAATTCGTCCCAAACTGTTTCGTGGACTCGAACTCCATAGCAAGAGAGTGGCTTGGACATGAAATGTTACCATCCTATGCAGAAGGGAATGCTCAACAAAGTGGTAGCCCAGTGTTGGCCCAAGTCACTTGGTATTGGAGACACGTGCCTCAGAGTTATGGACTAAAATTCGATGACGTCGACGCCGTTTTGAAAGCACTGTTGCAAGCTATCACCAGGAGACCTGTTCAATATCTCGAAGGTGACCTTGAGGTTCATTATTCCATTATTTCTGGGGCCGTCGGAGAAACGAGCATGATGGAAAAACTAAAGAAGTGGATCCAGTTCGATTATCCTCCAGTATTTCACAGTGGCTCAACACCGCACTTTTCACTCCAGACGCTCTGGAAGTAAATGCAGCCGCAGATCGAGACTCTCCCTTATAAGCCTCACTTAGGGGACCGTTCCCCTACAGATGACCACAAATACAAGCGGTGGGACCTACCCATGAGAGAAAGAATAAGCAGCAAAAATACGCTAGCTCGAAACGATCTCGCCGCTTTTCTTGGGTGCGAAGAGCTTGGCTTCAGTCCTAGTGGAACAAAAACTCAGCAGAAAAATGGCGAAGATGTGCTGATTCAAATGAGTACTAAAGCGACAGAAAAGGTTCAGTTTTTGCCGAGTTACGACAATTCAAAGTCCAACTGTCAAAATCCGACATCGATTTTGCAACAACCTAATATGTTATTCATTTCTGGTGTTTCAGAGATGCAGCGCGATAGTTTGCCCCTACACGACGACACCATCCCGCCGTTGAACTGCATCGTAATCGGCAGATATGAAGGGTACGGTCTCGTTAGGCAGTATCCTAATATTATCATAATCTATCACAATGTAGCTCTTTTTTATCGATGCATGTTCAGTTATGGGTTTTGTCTAAATGGTGATTTTTGTTCAACTTCTCATGTGCTCCATTTCTTTACATTATCTTTTTCTGCGCCAGTCGAAGGATCTGTGTCGAAGGATCATCAGACGAACAAAGGATGACGGATGAACGCAAGGACAATGACTTGGAGGTGAACCACTAAACCTGCCTGTTACAGCTGAAAATCCACCCGATTTTCTGCTGTGGTCTTGGCTGCACGGGCCGTCCGCTGAAAGTGCCTGATTTTCAGTGACGCACTCCCAAAGCACGGTGGATACGCGCGCGTAGAGACGCTGTAATCAATGTTGCTAGCCGCTCCGGTAGTTTACACACCGATATATAAGTCCATCCAATATGTGGATTTTCTTCGCTACTTTATCATCAATGTGATGATACTCACTGTTGGGGAGGGCAAATTCTCAAGAACATACTTCTGAGGCTACGCCCCCGTACCGGTCATCCAAACTTATTCATGCCGCTTGACTGGAAAATATGCGAGAAATGCCGCTCTACTGGACTTGCTTGAGTGCTTAGTCGCCATCCTCATAGATGAGCTCACACCATGTGAAGACTAGCAAGGACGCTAGGAAGGCAGTTGATTGAATTTTGCAGAGCTTCTATTGGACGGGCTAGGGCTGGGTCATGAAGAAATAAAGAATGACACCACCGAAAACCAAAAACTGCACCTCACGGAGAAACTCACCCGAAAGAATGTCACATGTTGGGTTCCTAAGTATAGAAATCATTTTAGATTCTGGCTGAAATCGGCTATTATTATACGACTCGCACGGAAAAAGCGGAAGCACGAGAAAGTCGAGAAGGCTGGCAGCTGATGGGAGAGCGCTGTGAGACACCCATTTTTCAACTCTTAACTATTGTCGTTTTTTTTGCTGTTTTGCATACTGTCGGTGGGGACGTAATTCATAAAGGAACTGAATTCACGACATTTGAGTCCGAGCATTTTTGAATTTTGGCTAACGCTTTCATTTGACTAGTAAACTCATTTCAGAAGCACGAGACGTGTCCTCCCAGCCGTACGGTTCACAGAATAAAGGTTCTATACCAAACTGTACACATGATGCAGCCTTAGGAGGAATGCTGGAAATTAGGCAATGAATAGCCTCTTCGCAGAAACAAACAACGAGAATAAATTGTTGGATGGATTACATAATATAAGATAGCAAGATAGCAAAGTAGAGGAAAACCGCGCCGCGGTCCCAACTCTTGTCTGCGGACATTTGGAGTTGACTATAGGTAGTGCACAGCTGTTCTGTTGCGTAGTTATTGCTTCACTCCTTCTACTGCCTTATACTTTGACTGTTGGCCTGGTCAGTCTGTCCGAATTATTTTTATAAAGGATAAGGATAAAGTGGTCGGCGTTGATCAATCCCGTCACGAGGGATGCGCCACGCATTCGACTTCATCTGGGCATCGTAGAGGCGTTGAATGCGTATGTGCCCTGTACAGTGACTTGCGGGGGGTATCCGATGAACCAAGCCAGTGCTTCATCCTCCCAGACTCCTCTGGTACCAATTTACCGACCCCGGAGGGATGGATGGCTTGGTTGGCCACGGGCGCGGGATCGAACCATCGACCGTGTGCGTGCGCAGCGAGCCTCTTACCACTGCGCCACACGCGCCCCGAATTATTTTTATAGACGTGATAATAGACAAAAAGCAATTGTGATATTAAAGGGAGCACCAACGGGAATTTTTGTGTTGGAGATTTCTCTGAATTTCAAGGTTTTCAGGGGCGATGAACTCACAGGCAGTGATGAAACAGCGTGAAACACGCCAGAAGACGTGAAATGAAGGAGCTCTTTCCCATGCGTCCACAGCGCGGACGAGTTTTCCGCTGAGGGTATATGCGCGTATCGTCACGAATTCTTGTGGATCGTGCGCATTCCATACCCTCCACTGTACAATATTCCATATACAACATGATACATTGGGCTAGACCACTCGTAGCATGCCAAGTCGATAGCGTTAAGTGGCGTGGCGGACACCGAAATGGCCACGCTCAGCTCTGTGCCCACGGCAGTATCTCCACAGAAAGACCGCTTTTTTCTGTGTTCAAGTTACCATTGTGATTGTCTGGCAGCCGATCACACGGAGTACGACTCACCTCGAAAGTGAGGATTTCCGTGGGTGCTGCCTTCAAGGCTTGTCAAAGACATTACTGTGCTGAAATCTTGCCAATAAATGTGCAGTCCGCAGGAGTGCTCACATTCCATGCGAAACAACAACCATTCTTCATTACGGTCCGGGATACTAACGAAAATCATTTCATATGAGGCACCGGGATATGGAGAGGATTGATACTGTATTTTTTTATGCCAGTGTTAATAGTAGAATAGAGTAGCTCAGGCTTAAGTGTAGGCCCCATTTTCGCAATAAAAATAGTGAAGAGTTGCAGATTGAGGTACTGTTCTGAGGCAGAGAATGGGTAAANCAACATGATACATTGGGCTAGACCACTCGTAGCATGCCAAGTCGATAGCGTTAAGTGGCGTGGCGGACACCGAAATGGCCACGCTCAGCTCTGTGCCCACGGCAGTATCTCCACAGAAAGACCGCTTTTTTCTGTGTTCAAGTTACCATTGTGATTGTCTGGCAGCCGATCACACGGAGTACGACTCACCTCGAAAGTGAGGATTTCCGTGGGTGCTGCCTTCAAGGCTTGTCAAAGACATTACTGTGCTGAAATCTTGCCAATAAATGTGCAGTCCGCAGGAGTGCTCACATTCCATGCGAAACAACAACCATTCTTCATTACGGTCCGGGATACTAACGAAAATCATTCCATATGAGGCTCCGGGATATGGAGAGGATTAATACTGTCTTTTTTATGCCAGTGTTAATAGTAGAATAGAGTAGCTTAGGCTTAAGTGTAGGTCTCATTTTTGCAATAAAAATAGTGAAGAGTTGCAGATTGAGGTACTGTTCTGGGGCAGAGAATGGGTAAGTGGATAGATCATTAGATGAAAATTGATTCTCTGATTAGTCTGCATCCTCCTCCCTCTCATTGCCTCTACATTTCCGGTGGGTGCATATGCCGCGTCTATAGATAGATTCGTTCCCTTCCATTTTAGTTCCAGTTCTGTTTCTGGCTAGCCATCGGATCCTTTGTTCGTTCCGAATGAAGTTTCTTCTCATTCCTCGTCCGCACCTCACAGGGCGACTGATACCCTGAGCCCCGAAAACTAAGCACAGAAGGGCAACTCCGGCCGCAGACGTGATATTGTCTGTATGGACCGGTAGACACCGACTATTCCAGCAATAGTTTGATGACCATTATTGTCAACGAACGAAATAATGCATCTTAGAATTAGATACGGTGACCGCGAGAGTGCTGTTGAATTTCACCGGGGCGTCATTGTTTCTGAATCGTGTGGAAAGCATGTAAAACTGTTTTGACCCATTCCATGGCTATTCGGAAATATAATTTTTAGAAAGTACAGTTTAACAAAAATCGTTAGCATCACGTATGTAGGACTTTCAGGAAAACTCGGAAAAAAAAGGTCTGTCACTGCTGTTTTTCTTCTTTGATGGGCAAGAATATTACTCAGAGGCTTCCTGGTCAACAATGCCCTTTACAGTGGCACATCGTGATAGAGGAGGTGAAGCACAAGTAACAAAGTTCGGCGACCACAGCTGCCCGCGCAGCCGCCATCAGATGGTAAACAGCAAAGTCGTTTGGTTGACAGTCACATTAGCGGGGAAAGGTTGTCATTTTCAGCACACTGCATGAAACTGGATATTTTCAGAGAATTTTCTTGATATTCAAAATAACAAACTCATTTAGAACGAATATTCACCACAGACTCAAAGTACGAATGCCTTGACAGGGAGGATGTGTAATTTACAAGTAATCGTTTCAGCAGGGAAAATAGAGAAAACGCTGAATATCTCACAGGATTCTCAAAATATGTACGTTGAATACACCATTGAAATGGAGACTGAGATGATCAGGGCTCTCCAGTAGGCTTGCTTCAAATTGATTTACACAGTATTTCTCCACGCCTATTCTATATTTTCGTTTCTTGCTTATACGCTGGGTTTTTTTTTTCAGAGTGCGTCAATCTTGTCATCAAAGGGATGCGGGGTAACTAAGGAACATTACAACTTGTGATAGGTTACGTAGAAAAGTCTTGCATCAATTACTGAAAATAATCTTGTAATTAGCTAGAGAAATGAACTGGAAATGGACACTCGGTCCACCATGCTTCCGACTGGGAGAGCGCGGGAGGCATAAGCATACAACTTCTGAATTAAAAAATCGAAAAGTTTTTGTGCTGCGGATCTTCTGCAAGTGTATCAGAAAAGGCTCAACTTATGGAAGATCGATACCTGCTAGTTTTGTGTTCTTGTGTGCAGCAAAAAGTCACTGAAGTGTGATCATAAAAAAATGAAGTCACTACATTCCAAGAAACAAAAGACCTTTCATCGATTACTTAATTCACATATATTCCATTTGATACATAATTCACCAATTGAAGGGCATAATTTATTAAGCAGAATTATTCTGAACTTGATCTCGTCCCAACAACCAGTACGTCTCCATCACACCTTTACCCTGAAATATCATTTGTCTCGGAAGGAGAGCGCTTTTGAAGCCGACTATCTTACCTTTATAATTACTTCTCCTCGGCATTCCGTGTTATACCCTGGATACGTCTGATTGAGAAGCTTGCGCGCATCCGACGACATGTGAACTGATGCTGCTGTAACATCCACAGTTGCGTCAACGAACCCGTGTCCGGACATAAAATAATCAGCTTCAGAACAATAATATAAAGGGCAAACATTATTAGCCTTGTATAACTAAAGAAGCTAGTAACACACGTTTCCCGTTGCTTTCCATGCGACTTGCAGTGTTCACTGTGTCACCAAAAAGACAGTATCGAGGCATTGTCAGGCCTACGACGCCAGCTACCACAGGACCTATAAAATTTCAATGAGTACCTATAGCTAAAGGAAACACCCATGGAAGTTTTCGTATCTGATTTGATCATTTTGGAACCTTAGCAATTGTCCCAAAAATTCTACAAAGAAGGTGGCACGGAAAACTTGATAGAATCCAAGATAAACACAGTTGAATATTTAAGAACCAGTGCTCTAACGATATAACAGTCTTATTTTCTTTTCTTGCAAGCACATGACATGGTGCTACTTTATTGCGCACTTGTCGTCCTCGTATGCACACATTTGTAAAACTCAGATAACAGAGCAGCCCAATGGCAGCACGAACGCGTTTCTCCAGCAGTAATGCCTTGGTTTCAAACCCCAAGTTGGGCGTGGCCTTCCCTGCCATCGTCCCCCCGATTGCTGCTAAAATAGAGGAGGACGTTAATGGCAGTACATGAATCTAGGATGGCAGCAAT
>JARK01001340.1:347725-358682 GCA_000688135.1 Ancylostoma ceylanicum | reverse complement strand
GATGAGCTGGCAGAGGCACTAACATTCATTGCTTGACACCGACCACTCCACCAGTCCGGGTGTTATGGTTGTTTATGGTATTTATCATTGTTTGTCACAATGTGTACTGTACTCTCACTTCTCACCCTCCGTCCGTTGTGATCGGTTCGTCTCGTTTGTAAATAACTGTTATGTATGTTGTATCGTATTATTTAGTTGTGTATTATAGTCTGACGGAGGCGCTCAGCGCCGAAAGCTCACTGAATTGAATAAATACTAACAAAGAAGCACTCATCGATTGCTGATCAAGACGTAAATCTACGTGAAAAGTTCAACTGAGAAAAACCGCAATAGTAGCGACGATCCGCTCACGGAGTACAGATTCTGGGACACCGCAATGAGGTTAGCTCATGTGATATAGGTAGACATTTCAGTGCGACCTCACCTTCTGCACTCTCCTTCCTGTTGTCCATGTCCCAAGCCGTCTTCTTTGTGATTAGCTCGCTGGCAATTATGGCGAAACTAAAGTTTTGAATGGAGTATGGTTTTGGAGGGAAGGATACGAATGCCTACCTGTACACATCTCCTTCCTGGGTTCCCATTTGATCAACTTCACCTCTGATTATTTCGGGAGCTGTCCACAACAACTCTGAAATTGTTGGCTACTGCTTCATTGCCAATCAATTACTCTTTAGAGCTTCAATGCATTTCGATTACCTTTACAAGTACCAATCACCTTTCTCATTTTACAGCAGTAATGGGGAAATTCCCCTTAATCTACAAATTATCTGGTGTGGCAACCCTCAGTAAGGGCCAGGGATTTGAAGAGTTAATTATTCAGGCAACCTTGGCAGAGAAAACCCATGCTGGCTTCCCGTATATGCTACGCCCACGTGTTTTCACAGGAATTTGCCTTATGTTTTTGTGAATCTCTCGGATTTCTTGTGAATTTATCCAAAGAAAATCCTCGTCTCAGCGAACGTGCAGTACCTGCAGGAGTACTCTTGTGCGCAACATGGATAAATAGAACCGGAGACACAGGAGTCAGGTAGCTTCATTCAGTGAATTTTCCAAAACACTCATACACAAATCAATATTAATCTCCTCCAATTAAGAGTAGTAATTTCAATAAACGAAAAGGAACAGCTAAACAACATTTATTTACTAAATTCTCTGAGAGGTGCTTTCGCACTGAATAGTTCTACGTGAGTTTTATTGTACTTAGTGCTTTCATTTCGAATACAGTTGCTGCAAGAATGAAGAGAAAATCCTACTGTTCTATAGTACATACAAGGAGTTCACCACGGGACAGACCACCATGAAAAGCTATTCGGAGCGAGAATAGCGATGTGTCAAAATGGTTCTGCGGTCTTTTAGTTGCAGACTTCTCTCATGTGTTATCTTTTAACTGTTTTTCATTGAAGAAAGCATAAATCTTGCTCTACAGGACTTTCTAACCCTCAGGAACAAGTTTAGGTTTCAGGTCCACGTAATGTCCACAAGCCCCTTCAACAGTGCGCGTTCACCATCTTTTGTAAGGATGTGTGGAAGAATATTAATGTTGTTGTGCATCATTTATATTTAGACACGATTACGTTGTTGATTGTTATTGCTGCTCCTCATAACATTTAATCTTGTTTAGCTTGAGCTTGTATGCAAACGCTTGTCGTAGCTCTTCATGATGGATGGCAAACGCGCGAACGCAAGAGCTCCAACATATACCGCCAGTATGGCATTGTTATACTACTGGGCCTGGATGCATCATTGAGATTACTTAAGGTATAAGAGTTGACGCCCGTGTTGAAGGAGGGTAAATCTGTGTGCTGCTAGCATGCTTACCCTGCTTATTTCAGTGATGCATGCGGCCTCTGGAAAGGTCATCAGAACTCGTCGGTGGTGGTCGCTTTGGGGTCACTGATTGGGCTGCTCTTCTTCTCAGACAATGAAACGGGCTGACCGCGGTACCGAGATGGGGTTTGCGGGCTGACCGCGGCACTGCACTTTCTAATACAGTGTGTATCATAAATATACGGGCACCCCAAAAATGGCGATATCTGTTTTCACTCACATTTCTTACAAAAGCCACTGCGACCAGTGAATTCGGCGTGCCCGAAAACCCAATATCCCGCCATTCAGTTTCAAAAATGAAAAAATTAAGTGTAGTCCGTATTTGACCCCATCTTGCAGTGTATCATAATTATACGGGCACCCTCAGTAAAAAAAACAAATAAAATCATCTACTCATTCGGAATCTCCTGTCTCAAATTCGCAATAAGTGACCATAGAGGAAGGTTAGCCTTGCCTCCAGTATGGCAAGGATCGGAGCCTTCTGAGGCGGAACAGGTGCAGATATGGGCTCGTCACTTTGCAAACTTCAGCAACCGCAGGATCGCCACGCATACTGACCAGAATTCGAGTGCAGTCGACGCCTTATCGAAAATCCATGACCCCTACGGTCTGTGTGAGAGATCTGCATGGTCAGGGAGGCTGTAATCATAAGATGAGCGTCGAGTAGGACTGATGGTTTTGAACACCATGGTGCACAGCATTGGGGTTCGAGCCAATTATCGACTCCTGTCTCTAGAACGACGGTATAGAGATGGAAAAAATCAATCGCCAAGACCGTCCGCCTTCTTTTTCGACATGCTCATAGGCTCACGAGGTCCCTTAAGGTTGCACGGCTGCGGTTTGCCAGGAAGAACATGGCGACAGACTGGTGAAAGATACGCATAGTTTTCCTGAGACTCACGAAGACTGGAATTCGTGTCCAGGTGATGTCCTTTGACTCAAATAAGTTCAACTTGGATGGTCTGATGGAAATTGGAGGGATCTCCACAACGAGCCGCAGTGCTTGAGCAAGGAGTATTTTGGAGGTGACACAGTCATGGTGTGGAGCGGCTTCTGTCCAAATGGAGGACTCGACGTCGCCTTTATTTTGACTTAAGTAAACTCATCTGACTACAGTGGAGTGTTCCGCGTCCAGCTCTTATTCTTCCAGAACCAGCGCAATGGAATTCTGCTCGTTTTCCAGCAGAACAACGCGGCCATCCCCGACGGTCGTTCGAAGATGGCATGGTTTGTGGACAACAATGTGACTGTTATCGCTTCTCCTACCTGCCTGAGCTTCTACTCTGACCGTGGGCATTAAAGTCTTCGATGAGGGCGACGATGGTACTTGAATCCCGACCAATACGCTTGGTTATCCTGCGGGTGCTGAAGGTTGCAACGTGACGAGCCCATATCTGCGCCTGTTCTGTCTCAGAAGGCTCCGATCTTTGCCACATTGGAGGCCTAAGTGAGGAGTGCTTACAGTCACTTATTGCGAATTTGAGACAGGAGATTCCGGATGAGTGGGTGATTTTATCTATTTTTCACTGAGGGTGCCCGTATAATTATGATACACTGCAATATGGGGTCTAATACGGACTACACTTAATTTTTCCATTTTTGAAACTGAATGGCGGTGATACAGGGTTTTCGGGCACGCCGAATTCACTGGTCGCAGTGGCTTTTGTCAGGAAGATGAGCGAAAGCAGATATCGCCTTTTTTGGGGTGCCCGTATATTTCTGATACACACTGTATTTAAACTCTGTACAAAACCTTATATCGGTCAAAAAGCTCGTAAAAATAATAACCTTCGCTTGATGGCATCTCCAATTCCTTCAGGTAAGTCAGACCGTAGTAGGAGATTTTTACCTGCCACCGGTCGTCCACTACGCACACCTGAAATATTCGTAAGATCAAGCCTTTTTTCTTACTCTTTTTGATCCAGGTTTCACATAGCATGGAATCAATTCCTTCGAAAAGAGAGGTTCTACTCTTTTTCATAAGACAGAGTCCATTCTTCCTCTTCCGCAACATATATGGCCTAAAGGATGTTTAAAAGCATCTCCAGACTTACAAGCGAAGTGAGTCTGCCGTGGACTTTGATGAACGAGTCATGAAGAAATAAGAGACCCTAAACATTTCATTTTCCACATATCCTGTGTGTAATTACGAAGCAGGAAGTAGCAAGTATTAAGTCTTACCGAAGCTAAATCGATCAGCATGGATTGTATAAAAACGCTGTCCATCGGCAGAGATCCGCGGATAATAACATCCTGAAAATTTACTTTCTCCCATCTGGTTCTAGAATTTTGTCGCTTAGGACGAGGATCGAAATTTTTTAGAAGTGGCGTTTGCTATCGTTTTCAGATTGCTCGGGAATGCAGGAAACTCTCACTAGATTTTTTCTAGGTTGTCCTCTAGTTTTTCATTGATTTTTTGAAGGAAAATGCCGCGGTTCAAAACTTTACTTTGCTGAAGTTTTTTTTATCATAATAAAAATAGACGATATCCGAGAATTAGCATTTCTTAGATACTGTTGAGCTGATTACCACGGGAAAGGCCGATCCCTCATATCGGCAAAGTTACTTATAGTCACCAATGAGTTGGATCCACCACCGGAGAAAATTGTCTCCTTGAGGCTCTGTGGGAATCGACATTTTTCAAGGGTGGGTTGTTTTGAACCGCCGTTTTTTTTATTTTAAAAACGAATAGAAGATAGAGGATTGCCTACAAAAGATCCAGCAAAGGTTTTCGAAGTTTTTGAGCGAGGTAAAAACGATAGTGAGCGCCATAGCTCGCAAAATTTCGACCCTCGTGCGAAACGACGAATCTCTAGCGTGGACGTAAAGTTTTGGGGCGCACTGTATTTGATGTGAGGCTAGATTCTGAAAGAGATGGCTCTCTACGTACATACACTGGCTACAGTGCAAATACACTGTGCGTCAAAACTTTACGCCCACCCTAGAAACTCGCCTTTTCGGACGAGGATCAAAATTTCCCGAGAAATGGGGTCCACTATCGTTTTCGGCGCGCTAGAAAACTCCCATAAACTCTTGCTAGGTCTTTTCTTAGTGATCCTCTAGTTTTTTATTCGTTTTTGAAAGAAAACCGCGGAGGTTCAAAACCTTACGCCCACTCTTGGAAAGGCTTTTTTATCGTAGTAAAGCTAGGCGATGCCTATGAATTAGCATCTCTTAGGTTCTGCTCTGCTGATTACAACTCTAAGTAGTCAATTCCTCATTGCAATAACAAGGTTGTTCATGGCTTTCGCCAAGTTAGATGCTGAGCCGGAGAAAATTGTTTCTTTGAGGGTGTGTAGGTGGTATGATGGTCTCTACTGCCATGAATCCCGTCAGCAATTATGCCATCTAAGTTCTTCATAGTTTCCAAATTGCAAAAACAAGCGTGCTAGCTCATAGGAGTGACATTGAGAGGCTGCGAGTTGGATGTGAAGGGTGCTCCGAGTCGTGATCCTGGTGGAAGATGAAGTGGTACACGCCGTGTCAAGAGAAATTTGATCACAAATGCCTTTGTAGAGCACTGCTGTAAGTTGATGAGCTTATCTGAATCCCACCTCTGCAACCCTGAAGACAGAGATCTGTCCTGATCACCGAAATTCAACCACCAAAGTTGCGGCAGAAAAGAGACCTCCCATTGTCCTATGAATCTCTGTAGTAATGCAAAATTCAATCAGGAATATCGTGGTCTGACTTCAACGCTCACCAATGAACACATCATCAGATGATATGAGTGAAATCCTAGACGTTAGCAAGCACCACAAAAAATGCCACCCAAGCCCACGTGCTGTTCATTTTGTACCTGACGAAATCACTCGACTTCAAGAGCTGTGTGGCGTGTGCCTGGGAGCACTCCTTATCTTCTTGCCTTCAAAATCCTTAAAAGCTGATATGCGTAGGGACTGATTAATTTGATAACAGTTAGCGAGAATTTAGTGCGGATTTTCTCGGCCAACGTTGTGGAGGAGGAGGACCAGACGGGTGAGACGGCAGTGGTGTTGGTCTTGAAAAGTCTCCAAGTGTTTCCTTTTCCGTCTATATTTATTGCAGTTGCTAATGGAAATACCAGATAAGAGTCAGCGCTCGCTCAGGTTCTTAAGAAAATTTCGCTTTGTCCACAGTTGCGCAGAGATGTGCTTGCTCAGTCAGCGACTGATAAAATACCCTAAGCATTGATTTTAAATGCTCCATAGGATTTTCTACGGTCTTGGTGAACGCTACTACATCAGACTGCATCATTTGTCAGTTTGTTTGCAACATCTTTCCTGGGTAATTACATTTTTCAAGGGTGGGCGTAAAGTTTTGAACCGCCGCGTTTTTCCTTCAAAAATGAATAAAAATTCAGAGGATCGCTAAGAAAAGACCTAGCAAAAATGTACGGGGGTTTTTAAGCACGCTGAAAACGATAGTGAACTCCGTTTCTCCGGAAATTTTGATCTTTTTCCGAAACGGCGGAATTCTAGGGCGGGCGTAAAGTTTTGACGCGCACTGTAGTGTAACCTGACAGAAAGGTCAGAACATCAAATATGTGTAGCCTTGCTTCTACTACCTTTCAGCAGCAGAGATACAAATTCTTGTTGGCTCCTTTCGTGAGCTCAAAACGTAAAAGTGTATGTGCCACGAAGTGTTAAACAATTTTGTGCTTGGTTGCCCACAGTTTTCTCTGATTGAAATTAAGGTTTATATTAGCTCTACAAAAAAACAAATAAAACCTGGAGTGTGCCCCGTGCGCAGTATCTCCACAGCGTGTATGTGAGGCCACTGTCCATGCTCACTCCGAAGAAACGATTTACGCTGTCATGCTCCAGTTGTCGCATCTGAAAGAGCTTCAGCTGCACTCGCACGGAACAGTCTCCGTTGTTCGCATTTTCAGCGACGACTTCGGCAGATTTTTGCTGTTTTCACTTTTTTTGAATGTAGCTCCGAAGTAGACTGAACAGAGTATTCTGGAGTGTGTACTACGAATTTGAACTATTCTACCAGTGGTAGAAGTTATGCTTTTCTAGAAATGATTCAACCTGGTGCAATTTCGAAACAAAAGCACGTCAGCAATTGCTTGGAATCAGTCTTAAATTCTAACTTTGTCTCAACTTAAAGTCTTAAAGTATCATGTCAGATTTTGATAATGTTCCAGGAACAGAAATAAAAATAGAAAAGAAGAAGATAAGTGCCAAACCACCTTGCGAAACTCTTCGTTTACGAACTTCTCATACTTCAAGATAGCTTGATGCTTGAAGCCCATCAGCGCCTCTTTGCCATAGTAGAAAAAACACATCTTCTCAGTTTCCGTCTTCAGCTCGATGTTTTTCGAGCTCGCTTCGCTCAAATTTGAAGTGAAAGAGCTTTGCTGAAAAAAAAAACGACTGGGATAGTCCTCTTCTACGTGCATCCTGCAGATAGACATTCCGCATATTGATATGGTACCATACAAGCCCAGTATAAATGAATTCTTTTTTTTTTCACCATCGTGCATTCTCGACTTTTTGTTTTTTGTAGGATGTGAGGCATACAAGGCATTTGAGCACGCCAGCCATTCGAATCTAGTTGAGTACGAAGTATTATTGCTTAGGCAGGGTTATGATCAATTGCTGCTGGCATCAATTTCCACTTTCAGAAGTTCATCTCACTCCTTTGCACGTTCTTTCTTGGGTAGCAAGAAAACAACATCCAGAGCATTGTCAGAAAACCCCACGAAAAACCAAAAAATTAACCTGATGAAGTGATTACATGGTTTCCTCACCTTGTGCGTCACCTTACGCAGTGTAGCAAATGGAATCTTCCAAAGGGAATCCAGTCTTTCAATCTCCCTAGCGCGGGCTCTGAATAGGGTTTCATTTCACACAACATGACAAGCATGAGTCAAAACTATTGAAATAGTTAATTTTATCAGGATGTGCTATGCCCCTTAGAATTAAGACATATGTCGGAGAGACAGATTTATGAAGCAAAATGGCAAATAATTAGCCTTTGTTCTCACACTCATGATGTTTCATCCCGAGGACGATATAAAGCTAGCAGGAACACTTCTTCACACAAAAGGATGACCTAAGGTGAGTTTTATGTTTTCTCATCACACAGGAAAAGGGTCCTTCTCGTGATACGGAGGAGTTCTCGAGAGAGCCTAACGTTTTAGGCATATCAACACGTAGATGGGAGAACGAACGGCCAAAAGTTGCCAACTGAGCAACATTCCTTCAACAAACTTTATGATTTTACTAACAAAACTACAAAAGTTGTTAAAGTATTTTTCCCACACTCTTACACACTCCACTCCTCCAATTTCAAACTTAATCATGGCAAAGTGCGTAAAAGAGGGTCCAAAGCTCTTAGCCATGGTATATTACACATTTCAATAAACGGAATACACTAACGAACTTCACTGAATAGACAATGATCAAAACGACAAGCATAACNCTATGGAAGGAAATGAAGTGGTGATTCAGATTGAGCATGTTTCCCTTCAACATTTCCCTATAAACGCTTTTGCCGGACTATACGCAGCGGCTGGAACAGAAACAAACTTGTCAATTTCGTCAAAAATTTCATTTTTATGAATCTTGCTAATAAAGCAAGCCCCGGAATATTCCTTTTAGTATCTGGTTGTCTGTTAGCAACACAAGTCGAAGGAAAATCCGCGGCTGGAAATGCACGGTTTAACTTTGAAATCACCGTGAATCCTTTTCTCACCATTTTTTTTTACTCCAGTTGACAATTTCTGTTCTCCCCTTAAGTGAGAAACTCCTCGTTGAAACTACTATAGCGAAACACGCAATTACATCGAGTATAAAATCACATTTTACCCAGATCCAATAAACTCCTCTAGAAGAGAAACTGAAACATTTCTAAAAGCACTGCATTTTTAGCTCTCAATGCGTGCAATCCCATCCAGAAGCATTTCCCGGAGCAACAAAGTTGAGGCGGGAAGGAGAACACTATGCCTTATCACATTCTCGAGTAGTGTCCTGATAGCTCATTCCAGTACTGAAATATAGATTTTATATTTTCATCAGTTGATCGCCCAAAATTGGTAGCGTGCTAAATATGTGGCCGCCACTGTATGTCAGAGAGACAGATTTATGAAGCAAAATGGCAAATGATTAGCCTTTGTTCTCACGCTCATGATGTTTCATCCCGAGGACGATATAAAGCTAGCAGGAACACTTCTTCACACAAAAGGATGACCTAAGGTGGGTTTTATGTTTTCTGACAGGAAAAGGGTCCTTCTCGTGATACGGAGGAGTTCTCTAGAGAGCCTAACTTTTTAGGCATATCAACACGTAGATGGGAGAACGAACGGCCAAAAGTTGCCAAATGAGCAACATTCCTTCAACAAACTTTATGATTTTACTAGCAAAACTACAAAAGTTGTTAAAGTATTTTTCCCACACTCTTACACACTCCACTCCTCCAATTTCAAAGTTAATCATGGCAAAATGCGTAAAAGAGGGTCCAAAGCTCTTAGCCATGGTATATTACACATTTCAATAAACGGAATACATTAACGAACTTCACTGAATAGACAATGATCAAAACGACAAGCACAACGAGAAAGCACGCCACGCCGATCCCAGTGTACACATAAATACCGTAAGCGACGATGAAAAGTGGTGGACATCCTGCAACAAATTCGCAGCTTTTCTTGTTGATTTAAGCAAACCACACTGAGGTGCACATACATCGACACTACTATCACACATTTATCTAAAAAAAACTTATATATGTGCAATCGTAGACAAACCTTTGAATCCGCAGTCTGGTATGGATTTGGGGACAGGTTTTCCATGCCAAATTACTGTTGCTTCGCTCGCGCTGTTGAATGTGCTATCGTATTTCTGAATGACATAGCTGATTTGGAAATCCGAAAAAAATCGGCTATGACCTTGATTCAGGACGCCCTATAGAAAACATATTTCCTAATTTCCNTTTCCATGCCAAATTACTGTTGCTTCGCTCGCGCTGTTGAATGTGCTATCGTATTTCTGAATGACATAGCTGATTTGGAAATCCAAAAAAAAAATCGGCTATGACCTCGTTTCAGGACGCCCTATAGAGAACATATTTCCTAATTTCACTCCTTTGTTTGCTTTGTTTAGCACATAAGCCATAATCTCTGTAGCATTCGATGACTTTTTTGTGAAGCTTGGAAACGAAATCACATGGCGGATCCCCCACAACTTTTTCTTCATCAGGAGGTCAATCAGGCGGTTCGCTATGTCATCGGCTCACCCACGATTCGCTGCATATAAGCTGGCTTAGAAGCATAGCAAATGTCCAGTTAATCCGCTTCTATCATTTGCCCTTCATTCGCCATTTTATCCTCTGTTTATAAGCCATCTTCTCGCTTAGTATTTTCGTGCAGCTCATTATTATTTGTTAAAAGTAATGTGAAAGGTTTAAAGTTATTTCATTTTTGGATCAGTCTGTAGTTTTCAACAGTTTAATCTAATACAAATCAATTCTGAAAGAATAGACTTGCCTTATTTCCAAAGAGCTTGGATTCACTGATTTGTACTTCACTACTATTGCTCCATGGCTCCTATGTCATCCTCTTATATAGATCCTGGTGGTGCAACAAAATTTTCTAGAGCGCAGACGTGGGGGGCAGGCACGTGATCGCATCGTTTCATAATTTGCTCAGCTCATAGAGAGTGCTGGCGGATGAGGCGAAGCTGACGAGTCGGTCGGCCGATGTTTCATCATAACTGCATGGATGTAATGGAAGTCGCGGTGGGACCCACCCTTCGCTGGTTCAGTTAGTCACGATAATGATGGATACAGTCGCCAATGATAAAAACGAGAGACTTAGACAATGCTTTCAGGATTTCACGGCGGGAAGAGCCTCCTGTGCTGACAGTCTCGCGAGTTAGACAGTGTTTACGAGTTTTCAGGCTGCATAACATACGGAGCAGGATTATCACTATGCGGTGCTACGGTGGCATTGTGTGGCCCACAGGTGCCCGATCGCTGCGGTGCTGTGCGGCCCACAGATGCCCGCTCGCGGCGATGCTGTGCGGCCCACAGTTGCCCGATTGCGGCGGTGGTGTGCGGCCCACAGATGCCCGATCGCGGCGGTACTGTGCGGCCCACGGATGCCCGATTGCGGCGGTGGTGTGCGGCCCACAGATGCCCGATC
>JARK01001340.1:277705-336611 GCA_000688135.1 Ancylostoma ceylanicum | reverse complement strand
GATGGTGGCCAGACAGGGAACCTTCACCTACGACGAAGAGGAAAAGATGGGTCGGGGACACAGTTCCGGACCAAAACAAAAGAACAAAAGTATGAATTGTAATTCAGGCAAAGCAGGTTTACATGGAATGCGCAGTTGTTCCTTGAATTCTCCACACAATACAGTCTAGGAAAAGTCGAAGTTCAAGCATGGCAGGCTAATGCCTTTCGAGAAAAGGTCTTCACAAAATTGGTGTGAATTTTCCACAAAATTAGGGTTTCGCCGACAGTATCGCTCGGTACTTGGAAAACTAAACTTTGCGCAGTTGTCAGACGGGTTACCAATATCATCGAGGATTAGGTGGTAGTAAAATCACAGAAATGCAACTGAAAATGGCTGAGAAATGCTTCAAATAGTGAAAACAAGAATATCTTGCTTATTTGAAGGAAGTGAATGTTGCGCAGTCGTCAGCTGAACTCAGAAGGAAATTATGAGCAGAATGATATATGATACTAGATACTTTCATTCTTTCCTGACGGTAAACCTAGGGTGAGACAGATGCCCCGTCTGTCCCACCTTCGCGACTGGCGCCCTCCAATATCGAGTGCTCTTTCGCTAACCCTCTGAGCTACACGGGGCATTTGTCTCAGGCGGGCTTTTTCAGCCCAGCGTGGAAAGAAGTACCAAGTGTTATATACCATTCTACTCGGAATCTCACGGGCTCGGCAGCTGACAACTGCGCAACACCTGGTTTTTCGAATTGAAAGAGATATTCACTGAAAAAGCGTTTTCAAAAATGACCCGTTTTCTAGGCAAATTTCAGGCGAACTCATATCTTGTGGTGACCACTGTATTCACAATGACATCAGCAACTGGATAGACAACTGCGCAAGCCGCAGTTCTTCAAGATTGGCGAGAAATTTCGAAGGACGCAAATCTCCTGTCTAAATTTTAAAAAGTTGATTTCTCACTGGATTTTCTATGAAATTTGTCGCTCTTGGTGTGATCTTGTAGGGAATTCTATGAAAAAGGTCACTGACAACTGCGCAACATCCAGTTCTCTGAACTAGCAGAGATCTTGCACAAAATCTCCTCACTTTAAATTTCTCAAATTTCCTTGTTCTTGATGGATTTGCTAGCTAGCTTTCACTTTCTGGAGTGATCAGCTCCATTTCTTGTGAGAGCGGTTGCGCTTTCGCTTGCGTTGGTGCCCTTTNCTGACAACTGCGCAACATCCAGTTCTCTGAACTAGCAGAGATCTTGCACAAAATCTCCTCACTTTAAATTTCTCAAATTTCCTTATTCTTGGTGGATTTGCTAGCTAGCTTTCACTTTCTGGAGTGATCAGCTCCATTTCTTGTGAGAGCGGTGGCGCTTTCGCTTGCGTTGGTGCCCTTCTTACGCAGAAAACAGGGTTGGAAACGTGGTGTGTGAGAAATGATTTAAAGATTGGTCCCGACACGAAAGCCCGCCCGCGGTAGAGTCGGCCTGTTTTCACGTCTGTGCGGGTTTCACAAGTAACGTTGGTGTCATTTTTGGGTTGTCTTCGTGTTCGTGTTTCTTTGATGCTTGTATTGGCTCTATGGCATAGTTCACCACTCTGAAGTTTCTATTTTAGAGCCGAAATGGACTGTGCAATCGATTACAAGTTGATTGAAAAGATCCAGGATGCTTGCACCGGCCAAGCAAATTGGTGAGTTTTTCTTGCCCTTATTTTCTTTTGAAGTAGTTTTGCTGATCTTTTTTTTTCCTTTGCTAGTTCCTTAAGGGTCTTTCGGGTCTTCCGTGATATCTTACGGGTATTCTGTGTTATCTTCGGGTCTTCTGTGATTTTTTTTAAGGGGCTTTCGGGTCTGCTGTGATACCTTACAAGCATTCTGTGATATCTTCGGGCTTTCTGTGATATATTCTTACAGGTTGTTCTGTGATTTTCAGGCATTTTTTGTTGGTATCGGTACGTTTCTAACTCAGGATCATATCCCTCACTTTCGTCAAATCTACGAACATAGTTGCCTTCGGTGCAGCTGTTAGCTTTCCCTGGAGAATGGCCGGTAATCTGCCAGAATACAGAAGTGTGAGCCTTTTGATAGTCGAGTTCGTCTTGGAACGGTGGATATTGGGATAGCGAATATCCTTTCTGGAGGTCTCTCGAGCCACGTTCAACGGAAATCGCGACCTTGGCTAAATTAATATTGTGGGTTTGCATTCTTTTAGACAGTCTCCGAATGAAGAATGACTTTCCGTGTCATTGTATTGTTTCTGCTGACCACAACCACATCTATTGTACTATGTGCTCAAAGATCATTTCTAGTAGCTGTTTATCCGTCATATAGGCAATAAAATCACCATTTTTTTCTCCATTTCCCTTCCCTACTCCTGCTCCATGTATGAGCAGGCATGAATACAACGGGGTACTGCGAATTTTCTTTTTCGGTTGGAACGTCTGCAACACCTCGCGTCCTACGCAAGGATCTGTAGGAGATAACATAAGCCGATTTATCCTGACGGTTCGCTCTGTACTTCAAGTCGAATGAAGGATTGATCCTTCTGGACAGTTCAGTTTGATTACCCATTACGAAGTAATTTGTGTCCTTCTGCATTTTTTTGTGGTATAAAGAAGCATAGAAAATGAGAGCTGGCGATAATGAAGTCTTCGGCCTCTATCGATAACCATTGATAGAGATCTGATCTGAGACTTGATAATTCCGCAAAATTTTCTCCTTATTTCTGCAAGGCCGCTTAATTTTAAATTTAAATTTCTGCAAGGGAAGAGGGATGGGAAAGTGTAGTAAAACTCTCGAACTAGGACGAGGATGCCGTGAATTGAATTTCTTCTGCTGATGTCGGTCGAATGTTGCGATAGTAAGCCATCGCTTTTACCTTCTTCTTTGTTTTGTCTCCCTAAGAATACCCCTATGGAAAAATCCATAGCAATATTTGTGGAGCTTCACACGATGGTTACTCTTCACGGAGAGGAACCGGTACAGTTCCTCTCCTCGTTTTGTCTTCCTCGTGCTTGTGCACTCTGCTCACAGAAGAGCATAATTAATGCGCATGGTAGTAAGATTGCGTAATGTACAACTGAATCAGGACCTAGATGCATCATTTTGATCATAAACAGTGATACGTGTTGGCGCCTGTGTTAACGCTGGGTGAAGTTGTGTGGTGTTTACTACGTTTACTCTGGGTAATCTCAGTGAGGCATGCGGCCACAGAGAGTCGCAACTGCGGTGAGGTCTTTCCCGTCATTTTTAGTTTGCCAGTAGTAGGAATTCGTTGAATATTTGCTTTTTCCACGAATTCGGAATGCTAACCTCCACATACTCACCTTGGATTGTCACGAACGAAAAACACGCCAATATTTATTGTTTTCCTCGTCTTGAAAGGAAATACAGAAGGAAGGGA
This sequence comes from Ancylostoma ceylanicum, assembly GCA_000688135.1. Lineage (NCBI taxonomy): Eukaryota > Metazoa > Nematoda > Chromadorea > Rhabditida > Ancylostomatidae > Ancylostoma > Ancylostoma ceylanicum. The sequence goes on along the minus strand of JARK01001340.1, from coordinate 333,227 downwards.
CTGAGCCGATGTCTGGAATGTAAACAAATGCTTGAAGAATTGACGTTTCTCATGAACTTAATGTGTGCTATAATCGTTCAAACCACCGCGAAATTCTTAAGCAGCCGGAAGAATTTGATCAGCTTGCTCACGAGTTTTTTTTTTGGAAGAAAGAGAGAGTGGTAGAGATTGCTGTGAAATTGAGTGAAGATGTCAATTGTTTCTTGATTAGAAGCTTAACACATCCAGTGCATAACGTTTTCCTACTCTCAATCGCCATATTGAAAATACACCAAAAATTCTTGAAATTCAACGATAAATAGTGACCAAACCTCACCTCTCCTTTGGCAAGAATCAGAAATAAAAAGACAAGAGTTGCCCTCATCAGGAACAGCTACTAAGCCTGCATTAACGTGTAGTACAAGTGTTGTGCGGCGCGATTTTGATGGGGAGTATGTTGTTCCATTAGGATGTATGGATTCATCGATAAACAAGATGCAGTCCAATATACACAGTTATTGTCTGATAATGAGAGGGTGAGTAATGCCAATGGAAGCCCTTCCAATCACATTACCTTTCGCGGTGATGTTGTCCAGGAAATTTCTAGAATTTAATTAACTGGATTGTGTTGTTTTACAATTGTTTGCAGTAGATATTCTAGACATCATGTCATCAAGCCACCACACTCTCAGAAGCCTAACACCAATGAAAACTGCTACTTACTCAGGGCAAGGTGGAAAAAATGAAGTTCGATAACTTAGGGCGGTCCGAAAGTGGGCCAAATACGTCCAGCTTCTTCAACCCGTAACTTCCGAAGCTCTGATTGAGAAGAATCAAAAAAGGACGTGCTAAATGGCGAATGTTTCATGGATAGCCATAGGGAATGTGTTGCGAATTGGGGTTAGGTTTAAATTGGTTCATGCACTGAAAAAAATAGCAAGTATGTTAGAGAATATTTCAGGCAATTCAGTATTTTTTCATGATTTTTTTTCTGAAAGTGAGAGGTCTCTTTCTAAACAACTGCCAAATGTAACATGAACACATTGTTCTACTTCTGGACAGCCAAACAGCTGCAGAATGTCATCTGGATTTTCTGTGTCCATGCAACTCTCTCACTAATTCCAAAGGAAATGGCATTGCCTAGCCAAAGAATTTTCGAAAAAATCCATGAGCAAGTACATTGTTCCACCAAATGTATCAAGCCTGAACATCAGAATGAAGGAATACAATCGTGCTTGGCTGGTTCATTGCTGACTCCGACCCATGCTACGGAATGCGGCTAATCCTCAAATACACGATTTTACGTGAGCGCTGTTTTTAACTGCCAAACACCCATGAAATGTCTCGCCAACAGATTCTCTTGCATTTTGTACTTCCGAACACCCATGAAATGTCTCGTTCTCAATGAAATTCTTATTGCAGAGACTCTTCACTCCCGATAAATGCATTGCCAAGTGTCATGAACACGGTTGATGATGACTGTTGCCATTGGCATTGTAATGTTGAGCATTCCATGGCTCATGAGGATCTACATAAAAGATGAGAGCCTAACTCTCTTGGCGGAGAAGCGCGGTAGTTAGCTATTCCGCTATCGCCCATTACAACATTCTCAGTTGACGGAGCTTAATACTGCTAGGCGACATGAGACACCTCACAAGAGTGGGATAAAATATAATGTAATGGAAAACGTAATGGAAAGGAAAATGGGTAAGCGTGATAAGATAAGACTTAAACAATGTATTTTGTCGGTTCACATGTACATAGTAGTCATTTCATAATAAATCTATGTCTTCTACACTTTCAAGAACCACCAACAATCATTCGACCTTGATGCAGTCCAAGCTACAAAATTTTGAACTAAAAATGTGTTGCCGTTGCTATTCGCATCAGAGTGCAATATTGGTCCTCTGCGAAAATGGAGGAGACTCCAGTGCTTGAGGTCCTCTTACCGCTTCACACCACATGCATCGTTGCAGTCTGGTTGTTTACGCATCCGCGATCTCCGTTCTCTCCTTATTGGTCTACCTGTCTCCTCTCCAAGCTTGTGTGAACTGTTTGTGAGATGCGCATCCGCCGACTTCGCTCAAGCTTCTGTATCTGTTCGAAAACGGTCTATCCAGAACGATGGAACCGATGAAATCGGTGGGGAAATTTAGACGCGGCACGGCAGCCAAGGCAGCATATCTCGATTTGACCTGCTATTATATACCTGTTTCTTTCCAAAAAATTACGTTCCTTTCTACCGCCTTACCACCTTTGCCACCATAATATTTCCAATTGGTCAGTTTCTTCATGCGTTTTATTCCAAATAGCTAAGTCAACCCGCGCCGCGGCGGCGTTGCCTCTACATTTTCCAACAAACAGCATACATACATCGGTTCGAATGGACTGTATGTATGCCTTCTGCGGCTCGTGCATATTCTCTGCTCAGTTGCCGTCCAGACACACTTTTTTCCTGTCAATATTTATTGTAGATGTAATATTTTCGTATAAAAACTTTTGAAGACATTTCGTTTAACCACAGGATATCAAAAAAAATCAGACGTTTGAAGAAGATTGTTCCTCAATTACTTCCATTAAACCACGGCAGAATCGTGCCTTGAGAAGCGATTTCAGTAGTGGCTCTTCAGGTTGCTTCGAGTATCTGCGTCGCTGTTTTGGTCTGCTCATACGATACGATGGCTGTACACCAGCAGCCAGTGGTGATACCGGATACTCTTTTGGAAATTTCCTTGTACGCCAGCCTTAAATTGGATGTCAAGGAAAAAATAGAGAGATTGCTTTCCCGACGGAGGAGCAAAAAGAGATCGACAGTGTATTAAAAGAAATGAAAGGATTATCGTCTTAGATTTTTTTTCCTGATGACATAGTTTTCGTCTAAGTACAGTCTATGAATTTTATCGATGAGCCAATACCAAATCTAGCTAGCTAGAATTTATGGGCTATAAATTAACGAGCATAAATTGAATCAAAGTCGTCTCACTTACCGTGGTGTTTTCGCCCGGGTGAATGAGCTTTGTGACCGCTTTTACTCTTCTTACACATTTTCAGTACTACGACTAATTCTTCCTTTGGGGTGTTCTCTTCATCGCTGAGCTGAAAAGATTTTGAATGCTAAAAAATAGCTGAAACGCATACATACAACTTCACAGCTCAAAAATAACTTTGAATTCACGAATGTGTAAAACTTTATTGGACATTTTCCCCTAAAATTTGAACCAAGATGTTGTGCTGTAGTGCCTAGCTGAATCCAATCATATTGAGCAAAATCATTGAGTATTCTCGAGTACAATGTTTGAGGTGTCAACATTCCCCGCCACCTCACTACACCGTCAAAGAGGGCGCAACTGCAACCAGGATTGAGGAAGTGTCACTTGGGTCAAAACAAGGGCTAAACAGCTTTGCATAACAGTCAGAATCCAGTGCTGGGATTTTTGAGAGCGTGTTTTTTCCAAACGTTTTTGAACCTCTCNGAAAACACAAAAACTAGAGATCACAGACCTCCCGCGGAGAGTCCACGAACTAGTTCACATACTGNTGAACCTCTCATAGTCAACTCTATAATTCAAATTCTCAGCAGGAGATCGATGCAGCAGCAAGAATGTAGAGTTCTCCGCTCAATACCTCAGATCTGTTTCATTATCTGGCGTACAAAACAAGCTACAATAGTTACTGAATTATATAGGTTGTAGGGAAAGTTCTCGCGGTTTTTGAACCACTAAATTTTGTTGACTTTTCAAGAATAGGAAAACACATTGAGAAATGATTGAATCACTAACACATACTATTACTCTTTGTCAATTTTTGGGAAGCGCTTCAATGCATTCGGCATAGAGCTGTGCTGGCATTAACTCGAAAAATTTGCTCAACCAGCGATCGAAGTCATCTTCATCATCACACGCTTGCCCTTGCGAGGCGTTAGAGAGAGTCAGGAAAAGTTGGTAATCTCTTGGCACATGATCACTCCTGTACAATGCTGAAGTCAACACTTCCCATCCAAAGTCGAGTAGCTTCTGGTGGGCCACTCTTATAAAGAGTGGCAGAGCGGGGTCGTGCAGGAATTGAATCGTGCCGTAATTCGCACCCTCTCCTGCGATTTTTGCGGCCATTCTAAGCAGCCGCTGACAGAACAGGTCTACCGTGAACGCACTGTAGCGTGAAGTCGAAGCCGCCAGCACAAAAGCGTCTGGACGAATCCTGCGTAGGGCGTTCCTTCACTGCACCGTCTCCAAATACAGCGTTAATACAGCGACTGGATACGGTTGCTAATTCATCAGATTTGAAGCCGTATACTAAAATACAGCAAATGTACTGTTTCGAAAAATTTATCTTCCTGGCAAGGCTTGTGCAGGAGTTTGCAGTGAATGATACTAATAAACTTGCACATACCTGAACTCCTTATATATGCAAACGATAAGTCGCTGCAAGGCAGCGTGGGGGTTAAAAAAAAGCAAAATTTTAAAAACCGCGAGAACTTTCCCTACAACCTAATACTTCTGCAAAATTAAGTATTTTTGTCATTTCATTAAGTTATCAGCAAGCTTTCAAAGTGATTGTTCAACTAAGCTAAGCGCTAAGTAAAGTTCATTGCTGTGTGTATTTCAGTGTAATTTTTTGAAGGAAAAAATTGTAGGCTCCTTTAGCAGTTTAGAAGCAGTTCAGCAGCAGAACAGGATCACGTTTTCGCAACGAAAAGTCGGAATATTATGTAAAAATGCAGGAAATATTTTCAAAAAAAGTGATAGTACGGTCACACCTCGAAAAAACCTTCGTCATCTAATTCAGAATCTGAGTCGTCTTTGGATAATGTTTTGTTTTCACTTGTACCAGTTGTGCATGTTATACCACTTCTTCGTTCAGAAAGCAGTTGTGAATTCCTCTGAAATTGTCACTCCAATTCACGTATCTTCTTTACGTATATGATCTTGTCCGGCATAGAAAAATTGGGTATTGTTGAAGGCAGTGTATGACCTCAGTTTGATTCATAAGTACGGCAGGACAGAAGTACGCCAACTAAAAAAGAATCGAAATGCGCTAGCAATAAAAGCCATACTTCAAGCGGATAAGAAGCATATCGATTCGGTTACCCAACTGCGGAGGATACCAATGTACACCGGTATATTTCTAGTTAAGTGTATAAGCGGCTACTATGTATAGTGCAATTCATACTAGATGAGACTTATCAGACGCACGCATCCTTTTGCGAAAGATTTCCTACATATAGAGACCGGTCAACGCGGCATCTAAATGGAGAGAATGCGCGGCCGTCGCGGGACCGTAAACGCGTGCATCTGAGCTGCGACGGCGGTGCGACTAGCCCCTATTCTTGATCATTGCGCGTCAATTGTACGCATCCAGAAGAGATTGCCCTTATCTCGTGGCAGATTGTTCGTGAAATGGTAGTGAATGCTCATGATTACGGTTATATACCGACCTTGGCTTTTTTCGGGGTGCGCGTCCATACAGGTGCAATGGTTGCTACAATTGCTGTTGAGTCACAACTCTGAAATGTGGAGCAAAATAGTTCTTTTCCCAAAAATACATTACTGCGTTGCACACCTTGAAATCGAAGCCATGAATATCACATTTTGTTTTGTTAGAGTTAGGAGAAATTATAGAGCTTTGATGCTCCATAGAGTGTGGCCACTTGACGTCAAGTGAGAGTTAGAATGAAGTACACTAGTCGGTTTTGATACTTGTGATTTATGATGAGTTGATCATTGACATGGTTATTTATGAGGTGCGGTCGTTTTCAGTCGATTTAAAACAAGCAAGATGGTGCACCGCACCCCTGTTCATGCATTCGTTAAACGTAGCACCCACGATAATATCCACCTCCAAGCTTTTGAAAGCTTTCGAATCTCAACTATAGTTCCAACAATTCTGCTACGAAAATGGTGTCAGAAGCCACACCTTACGCGAGATATTACGAGTAGAACTCCTGTGCAACAGTTCGAACCAGCCTGCTGGTAGGAGATATCCTTGTAAACGTAGCAGTGGAACGACACATGACACGAATCAGCTGTTTTCGCCCGCCTTCACTCAGTTTTTTCAAAGAAAAAACGCACCATTCGGCTAGTTCTGCCCTAAATTTTCAAGAAATTTTCCTTCCACTCAACTTCACCTAGGGTAGTTTTCCAAGGTGCTGAACACGAATATCGTATCCATTTTGTACCGTAACCCCATTTTTGTACGCCTACGGCAGGTATAATGTAGATACGACGACTCACAGAATTCTCTCAAATGTTGCATAGAGGAGTTGTTTCAGGCGCTGACCACAGCTTCTTCCTTCCTTCCTTCCTTAGCGTTTGTCCCGCTTTGATGCAGGGTCCGCTCTTCTCGATTGTAGTCGCCATTTACTTCGTTCATGTGCTTGATCAGGATGTAGGCTCACGATCTTCAGGTCGTTGCGCAACGTGTCTGTCCACCGCTGCTTCGGTCTTCCTCTGAGCCTCTTTCCTGAAACCTCAAATTCGTAAGCGATCTTCTCGACTGATTGCTCAGAGGCACGCAGTACATGGCCCAACCAACGCAAACGCTGCTCGCGCATCTTTTCCTGAATGGGCGCAAGGCCATATCGCTTTCTTATGTCTTCGTTCCGAATGTGGTCAAGTCTCGTAATGCCTGAAGCCCATCGCAGCATCCTTGCCTCCATTACTCCTAGTCGGCGTTCGATTTCCTTTGTAGCGGGCCAACACTCAGAGCTGTAAAGCGCGGCTGGACGGATCACTGTCCGGTAGATCTTTGACTTGAGTTTGTCGCTGATCTTTCGGTCACAGATGATGCCCGATGTGGCACGGAATTTCATCCATCCGGCGTTTATGCGCGCATTCAGCTCGGTCATTAAGGAGGCATCATTTCTGATAAACGATCCGAGATACTTGAAGGCATTTGTTCTTGGCAGTTCTTCACCACTAACGCGTACCGTGTCCTGCTCGTTCTTGTCTGTCGTCAGATATTCTGTTTTCCTGACATTCAGTCTCAGACCAAAGTCCGCCAGACGATCTTGCCAAGTTTGTACTTGCTGTTCGAGCTCAGCCTTCGTATTCGCAGCCAACATGACGTCGTCCGCATACAAGAGTGTCCACGGGACAGTCTTCTGAATGTCCTTCGTAATGGCATCCATGACGAGTATGAATAGCAGCGGCGATAGTGCCGAGCCTTGGTGCACTCCGACGTTCACGCGAAACTCTTCCGAAGTACCATTTGGCGTCCGAACTTGACTTCTTGTTCCATCGTAAAGTAATTTAATCCAAACTACTAGCTCTTCTGGAACGCCGTGAATTCGCAGCGAATACCATATGACCTCGTGCGGAACTCGATCAAATGCTTTTTCCAGATCAAGGAAAGCCACATGAAGAGGAGCATTTTTCTCGAGATGCTTTTCCACTAGTAGTCTTGCGGCATGGATCGCATTGGTAGTACTACAGTTTTTCACAAAGCCGCACTGGTTTGAAGATAGCTCGACAATCTCACGTATCCGTCGATCAACGATTCGCTCAAATATCTTCATCGTGTGTGGGAGGAGTCGTATGGGACGGTAGTTACAACACTCTGCCGGACTTCCTTTCTTTTTCCAGATTGGTACGGTTGTGCTGCGCTTCCATTCGTCGGGTATCTTCCTTTCAAATATAATCCTTTTGAAGAGCTGGGCCAGCCATGCAGTGGGATGCCAGTGCCGTGATCGCCACAGTTCTGCTGCCTTCATCCTCTTCACTGCCATTTCTACCTCAGATACAGAGATTGGCATGACCGCACCATATACCGGGTTTGCGTGTGGGATTGGTGGATGCGGAAATTCCTCGTTACAAATGTTCTCAAAGTAACGCTTCCATCGCTCAGCTACCTTCTTCCGGTCGGTGATAAGGTTTCCCTCTTCATCATTTACGCCAACGAATTTGACGACATCTTGTGTTTGGCGGTATCGTGTTCGGGCCAGCTTGTAAAGATCCCGTTCACCTTCGCGTGTATCAAGTTTTCTATAAAGATCTTCGAAACGGGATACCTTTGCAGCAGCTACCGCCTTCTTAGCTTCTTTCTTTGCCATCCGATATAGCTGCCAGTTGGTCAGTGACTTGTCAGCGAGGAAAGCATGATAGCATTGCTTCTTTGCTTGCACCTTCTCCTTGACAGTGTTGGTCCACATCCAAGGCATCTTATCGATTTTTCTCCGGCCAGGCTTCGTGAGTCCTAGTGCTGTTCGTGCAACAGTGTGGACTGCTTTCGTAACTTCGTGCCATGCGCTATCAACACTACAGACAGGATTCAGCTGAATATTCCTTACGATTTCATGCTCCTTTTCCTTCCAACGCCACCATTTGATCCTCTTCGGCCCATTTCTCTCTTCACGGTGTTGTTTCGGTGGTTCAATGCGTAACGTGCAAACGAGAGGACGATGCTGCGTAGCTACGGTTTCGTATGGAATAACCTTAACGTCGAGGACTTCCTTCAGATCACGTCGCCGAACAAGTACGTAATCAATTTGTGACGATGTGGTGCCGCTGTAGTAGGTCAGGAGGTGCGTTACTCGCTTACGGAACCACGTGTTGGTGATCACAAGTTCATGTGCATCTGCGTATTCCAAGACTCGCTCTCCATCAGCATTCCTTTCACCAACACCAAAACCGCCATGCGCACAATTTCCGTTCTTTTCTATACCAACATGACCATTCAAATCACCAGCCACTATGACGAAATCTTCGCTGGGAACGGCGGTGGTCTGCTCATCAAGTAGAGTCCAGAAAGCATCCTTGATCTTGTCCGAGAGCCCTGATTGCGGAGCATATGCTGAGAAGAAGTGGATCTTTACTGAACCGGAAGCAATCATGATCTTCATCAGTCGGTCATCGTAGCGTTGTACTTCGATGACGGCATCACGGAACTTCTCAGAAACAATTATGCCTACGCCTGCTTTCGTTCTCGGGCTTCCATGGTACATCATTTTATAGCCGCTTCCAATTTCTTTAGACTTCGAGCCGCTCCACTTAGTCTCCTGTACGGCGCAGATGTCAATGCGTCGACGTTCCAACATGTCGGCCAACTCGCGCGAGCATCCAGTCATCGTGCCCACATTCAGTGAGGCAATACGGATCTTTGGGACTAGCCTGTTTAGCCGACGTCGTCCCTGTAACGCCGGTAACCCTCGCACATTTGACACGTCTACCGGGCCGTATAGCCGCGCGTCGCTTCCGGGGTACGCCCTAGCCATATTCATATTCTTTGGCAACTCCATCCATTTTTGACGTGACGGGGTGGTCCTCGGCCGGCTTGTCACTTAGCCTGTCGCCGGAATCGAAGTCGTCCGCGATCAGCTCGCCTCACCAAAACGGTGAGGAGTTTCCAGTGGCACCTCGTGGAGGAGCGGACGCCGCCACCAGGCGCTGACCACAGCTATCAACATTAATTTGCCTGCCACCTTCGTTTTCCCCCTGACACTGGCATTCTCTTCGAAATTTCTACCGTATACCTACCGTATCTTAGTAAAAATAGGGTTAGGGTCCAAAATGGACACGATATTCGTGATCAGCACCTCAAATAAACCCTGCACGCATATTCTGCTCTTTATCAATTGGAGGCGTGTGTATAAGCAAAATCTCCCATTTTCTGTTTCACGCTTTCCGTTTTGAGAAAGTTTTTGTTTTACGTTTCAGGACTTTGGGGATATGACCTGGAAACGAACAAATCCGGGAGATCAAAGGATACATGTGCACGAGAAGAGGGTCTCCAGGCTATTCCACATAGCTTTAGAAATAATGTAATCAAATCTTTTCTCGAAAACCCGAGTTGAGGTGTCTCTTCTTTTCTGCCACGTATTCTAACTGCGTCACGATATGGTCCCATAGCTGACAATGAGATGTAGGGGGAGGGGCCGCATAGAAGCTAGCAGCCGAGTAGTGTGGCAGCATTGACAATAACTATCTGGCGGTCGGTGTGGCTCCATTCAATAACCACATACTGCTGGGATGGACATTCTCCCGACAACTGCTATGGTTGTTGCACAGTTGGGTCAAGTCCTGCGACGTTTGAAAATATTTAAGTGGAGTTCAATTTTCTTCCAGTTTTTTTCTTTTTTCCAAATTCAATCGATGACATATTCTCTGAGATTATCTGAGAAACAGCAGGCATCAATGGTGTCATTTTCTGTTTCTTCAGATCTCCAACGGCCACGTATCGAATGGGCTGGACGCCTCAGTTTCTAATTTACTCTCACTATCTTAATTATTTTTTTTTTCGCAGATAAACCCCCAAGGTCTTGAGCTATTTAGTGTTGTCCACCCAAACTAAGTTGTGAAATCCGCATCCCTCATAAAGTGTCTGAATCGTTACCGTTTGAAAGCTGCAGAGAGATCTTCCTATTACATGCAATCAAAACATCAGGGGTGGTAGTAATCCTGCTGAAACTGCCAGTGAACGATAGCCGTTAGCTGACAGCCAACTCGCAACCAAAGAGGAACTCTGGCATAGTTGAAGTAAGGCTTATTAGGCGCGCGAGATGCAGACAGTAACCTCGTTATTTGGTGAAAAATTTGTTCGGCGTTCCGCCTCGCCACTGTATTGGATTCCTTGAGCTCACTCCATTTAACTAAGAGCTTGTGGGATGAAATTCTGAGGGTCCTGACGGTTGTGTACATTGTATTTGCCGTCGAATGGTGGTATGAGTGCACAGGGTGAAAATATCGATTTAATGGCTTAAGGATCGAGTCCTCAGATGGTTAGAGAGTTTCGCAAAAATCGTATGATTCAAACACCACAGTTGCAAAACAGAGCTAACAGTTAATTGAAACCGTTTCATCACTTCGTCGTCGTTTCAAGAGGTTTACTACCACCCCAGTCTTTAGCAGCACATGCAAATCGAGGAAAAATCTAAAAAGCATGCTTTTCGGAGAACTTTCTATTTTGAGCTAGTCTTGTGAATTTTTCGTTCTCCGTCTAACTTCCATTGTTAGGATTACCGATTTCTGTTTTGAGGGATTCACGAGTCATGATGAGGAAGAAAGGATAGTACAACTGATTACGATTGATTCAGTCAAGCGTGGTAGTAAACCTGGGGTGGTAGTAAACCTCTTGAAACGACGACGAAGCGATGAAACGGTTTCAATTAACTGTTAGCTCTGTTTTGCAACTGTGGTGTTTGAATCATATGATTTTTGCGAAACTATCGTTCGGCTATCGTTCACTGGCAGTTTCAGCAGGATTACTACCACCCCTGATGTTTTGATTGCATGTAATAGGAAGATCTCTCTGCAGCTTTCAAACGGTAACGATTCAGACACTTTATGAGGGATGCGGATTTCACAACTTAGTTTGGGTGGACAACACTAAATAGCTCAAGACCTTGGGGGTTTATCTGCGAAAAAAATAATTAAGATAGTGAGAGTAAATTAGAAACTGAGGCGTCCAGCCCATTCGATACGTGGCCGTTGGAGATCTGAAGAAACAGAAAATGACACCATTGATGCCTGCTGTTTCTCAGATAATCTCAGAGAATATGTCATCGATTGAATTTGGAAAAAAGAAAAAAACTGGAAGAAAATTGAACTCCACTTAAATATTTTCAAACGTCGCAGGACTTGACCCAACTGTGCAACAACCATAGCAGTTGTCGGGAGAATGTCCATCCCAGCAGTATGTGGTTATTGAATGGAGCCACACCGACCGCCAGATAGTTATTGTCAATGCTGCCACACTACTCGGCTGCTAGCTTCTATGCGGCCCCTCCCCCTACATCTCATTGTCAGCTATGGGACCATATCGTGACGCAGTTAGAATACGTGGCAGAAAAGAAGAGACACCTCAACTCGGGTTTTCGAGAAAAGATTTGATTACATTATTTCTAAAGCTATGTGGAATAGCCTGGAGACCCTCTTCTCGTGCACATGTATCCTTTGATCTCCCGGATTTGTTCGTTTCCAGGTCATATCCCCAAAGTCCTGAAACGTAAAACAAAAACTTTCTCAAAACGGAAAGCGTGAAACAGAAAATGGGAGATTTTGCTTATACACACGCCTCCAATTGATAAAGAGCAGAATATGCGTGCAGGGTTTATTTGAGGTGCTGATCACGAATATCGTGTCCATTTTGGACCCTAACCCTATTTTTACTAAGATACGGTAGGTATACGGTAGAAATTTCGAANCGAGAAGATCGCTTACGAATTTGAGGTTTCAGGAAAGAGGCTCAGAGGAAGACCGAAGCAGCGGTGGACAGACACGTTGCGCAACGACCTGAAGATCGTGAGCCTACATCCTGATCAAGCACATGAACGAAGTAAATGGCGACTACAATCGAGAAGAGCGGACCCTGCATCAAAGCGGGACAAACGCTAAGGAAGGAAGGAAGGAAGAAGCTGTGGTCAGCGCCTGAAACAACTCCTCTATGCAACATTTGAGAGAATTCTGTGAGTCGTCGTATCTACATTATACCTGCCGTAGGCGTACAAAAATGGGGTTACGGTACAAAATGGATACGATATTCGTGTTCAGCACCTTGGAAAACTACCCTAGGTGAAGTTGAGTGGAAGGAAAATTTCTTGAAAATTTAGGGCAGAACTAGCCGAATGGTGCGTTTTTTCTTTGAAAAAACTGAGTGAAGGCGGGCGAAAACAGCTGATTCGTGTCATGTGTCGTTCCACTGCTACGTTTACAAGGATATCTCCTACCAGCAGGCTGGTTCGAACTGTTGCACAGGAGTTCTACTCGTAATATCTCGCGTAAGGTGTGGCTTCTGACACCATTTTCGTAGCAGAATTGTTGGAACTATAGTTGAGATTCGAAAGCTTTCAAAAGCTTGGAGGTGGATATTATCGTGGGTGCTACGTTTAACGAATGCATGAACAGGGGTGCGGTGCACCATCTTGCTTGTTTTAAATCGACTGAAAACGACCGCACCTCATAAATAACCATGTCAATGATCAACTCATCATAAATCACAAGTATCAAAACCGACTAGTGTACTTCATTCTAACTCTCACTTGACGTCAAGTGGCCACACTCTATGGAGCATCAAAGCTCTATAATTTCTCCTAACTCTAACAAAACAAAATGTGATATTCATGGCTTCGATTTCAAGGTGTGCAACGCAGTAATGTATTTTTGGGAAAAGAACTATTTTGCTCCACATTTCAGAGTTGTGACTCAACAGCAATTGTAGCAACCATTGCACCTGTATGGACGCGCACCCCGAAAAAAGCCAAGGTCGGTATATAACCGTAATCATGAGCATTCACTACCATTTCACGAACAATCTGCCACGAGATAAGGGCAATCTCTTCTGGATGCGTACAATTGACGCGCAATGATCAAGAATAGGGGCTAGTCGCACCGCCGTCGCAGCTCAGATGCACGCGTTTACGGTCCCGCGACGGCCGCGCATTCTCTCCATTTAGATGCCGCGTTGACCGGTCTCTATATGTAGGAAATCTTTCGCAAAAGGATGCGTGCGTCTGATAAGTCTCATCTAGTATGAATTGCACTATACATAGTAGCCGCTTATACACTTAACTAGAAATATACCGGTGTACATTGGTATCCTCCGCAGTTGGGTAACCGAATCGATATGCTTCTTATCCGCTTGAAGTATGGCTTTTATTGCTAGCGCATTTCGATTCTTTTTTAGTTGGCGTACTTCTGTCCTGCCGTACTTATGAATCAAACTGAGGTCATACACTGCCTTCAACAATACCCAATTTTTCTATGCCGGACAAGATCATATACGTAAAGAAGATACGTGAATTGGAGTGACAATTTCAGAGGAATTCACAACTGCTTTCTGAACGAAGANCGTAATATCTCGCGTAAGGTGTGGCTTCTGACACCATTTTCGTAGCAGAATTGTTGGAACTATAGTTGAGATTCGAAAGCTTTCGAAAGCTTGGAGGTGGATATTATCGTGGGTGCTACGTTTAACGAATGCATGAACAGGGGTGCCGTGCACCATCTTGCTTGTTTTAAATCGACTGAAAACGACCGCACCTCATAAATAACCATGTCAATGATCAACTCATCATAAATCACAAGTATCCAAACCGACTAGTGTACTTCATTCTCACTTGACGTCAAGTGGCCACACTCTATGGAGCACCAAAGCTCTATAATTTCTCCTAAAGCTTCATTCATAGTGCGTCGGAATCCGATTCGGTCAGATAACAAAAGATGAGTATCGATCCTCGTCGGTTGGATTCCGACGAGGATCATTTCTTATCCGACGGAATCGGACTCCGACGCACCATAAATAACGCTTAACTCTAACAAAACAAAATGTGATATTCATGGCTTCGATTTCAAGGTGTGCAACGCAGTAATGTATCCTTGGGAAAAGAACTATTTTGCTCCACATTTCAGAGTTGCGACTCAACAGCAATTGTTGCAACCATTGCGCCTGTATGGACGCGCACTCCGAAAAAAGCCAAGGTCGGTATATAACCGTAATCAGCATTCACTACCATTTCACGAACAATCTGCCACGAGATAAGGGCAATCGCTTCTGGATGTGTACAATTGACGCGCGCTTTCGCAGTAGATATTGTAGCAAACTGTCATGGTCGCTTCATGAGGAAAAACTCCATAATAGTCTGGAAAGTTTGCCATATCAGCCTCCAATAATTTGTATGACATCTTCGAGAGCTGTTTGTTTATCTATTTCGCTTTCTAACGTCCAAAGCAATTCTCCAGGAAAAAAAAGTAACTCACTCGCTCACGGTGCGTTTTCATGCACTATTTAAGGTCTAATAGTTCAGTACCTTCAACGTACTGTAACATGTAACTCACCGAGCTACGATAATGGGAGAAGAGTCTGAAAGAAAACGCGCAAGAAATTGCGCAGCAACTATAAAGGATTGAAAATCAGATGAATGCTATAACACTCAACTATCGTCACGTTTGTAACTGAATATAATTGAGGAATAAATGACAACTTACTTATTTCCGAGTGACACACGCTTATCCAGGCAGTGATTACACGTATAGCGTTCACCATTTTTGTCTTCACCCAACTGCTATCATTGGGTAATCATACTCATAGATGTAGACTTTACCTTCCTTCGAATGGTGCACGAAACAATGAGCCGCATTTCTTCTTCCTGATGCTGGGTATGCGTTACCATATCTATTTAGGTATAACAGACCCCTCGCGCTTGCAAGGAGTGATTGATGCGATTCTTAGTAGGTAACAGTTAATGTGAAAGACAACGAGCATAACCAATCTTACCCGCTGTGTACCTATGAAGTGCGTAGACCAATTCCTTCAAGTTTTCTTAAAACTTTATTTTCTCCAATAAAAAAGATGAATAATCGAAGAAGACGCAAAAACTGAGACTTACAACGAAGCATAGGAATGCATCTGATTCTTCTATCCTGAGGATAGTGATGTGAAAATGAACAATGTGGGCGCAAAAGTTCTGACGGTAAGAAAAAGAGTTAAAATGACTGCACAACGAACCCATAACCGGTAGAAACAGTTAACGCTTCATCACTTCTGAAAACAGTGAACGACCGCTCATTCAGAAATGAAGAATTTCAATGGTTTTTAAAGGAAAATTTCAAGATCAGCCGCGACGCTGTATACTAGTGCGTCTGAGCTGCGTAAGCGCGATGCGTCTGGCTTTCTCCTTCATCATATAGATGCACGCGTGTTGAACGCGTATAGTGCAAATTGATTTTAAAGGGGAACTTATACAAGATACTCATGCTGATGTTCTTCGCACATACGACTGTGCAATGAAGGATAGGCCAAGACGAACATCGCATAGTCATAGTCGCAGGTGAGGCGCCAGGCATTTGGAGGAATAACGACGGCCAGGAGGTAAGAATGTTCATGATAAACATCAACTGACTTCGCTTAGGATGTTTTCAGCTTCCGTTTCGACCACAATCGTCATATGGAAACTAAACTTTGCGCTAAGTTTCTTCCTGCACTCGTTGGCCGCGTTTCGCAGTCTTCATGGAAAATTTCCCGCGAATGTATGTGCGTGTGTGTGTGTCTAAAGCTTGATTTACGCTTGCATATGGTATAAATTGTTCCATAAATTGAATTTGCTGCCCTTAAAACGCTAGCGTGGAAATTTTGGAAAGTGCCAAATATCATCTAACGCCTACAAGCAAGATCATAATGTGAGAAAACTCCGTGTACTGACTTAATATGCAAAGTTAGAAACATGAATTTTTGTGTCTAGAGCTGACACTTGTCGGAATGGCAAGGTCTCGTTTCATATTCAGGTGTGTCGCATGAACGTGGAGACCTTCGTTGTCGTTTCCGATAGTCTGAAAAAAGCGTCATTTGCTCAGAATACATACATAGTGTGAAGTTGACGCAAGTGTGTTCNTGTATGTGCGTGTGTGTGTGTCTAAAGCTTGATTTACGCTTGCATATGGTATAAATTGTTCCATAAATTGAATTTGCTGCCCTTAAAACGCTAGCGTGGAAATTTTGGAAAGTGCCAAATATCATCTAACGCCTACAAGCAAGATCATAATGTGAGAAAACTCCGTGTACTGACTTAATATGCAAAGTTAGAAACATGAATTTTTGTGTCTAGAGCTGACACTTGTCGGAATGGCAAGGTCTCGTTTCATATTCAGGTGTGTCGCATGAACGTGGAGACCTTCGTTGTCGTTTCCGATAGTCTGAAAAAAGCGTCATTTGCTCAGAATACATACACAGTGTGAAGTTGACGCAAGTGTGTTAGTGGTTATTCTTATTCACACCTGTGTATTTGTAGGCATCACTTAAGAAGCTACCGCGATAGTTTCACTGCTATTGTTCACAGACCATGTGAAGCATCGGAAACGTGGCAAGACTGGTCTCCACGGGGCTACTTCATTATGAAAAAGTGGTGCGGGTATATGCGTTTGTTCTCTCAACTTCACCTTACAGATATCACTTGGACGGCTCTGTTGGGGTAGTTCCATCACGGCACGAAATACTCGCGCCACTTATCCAGGAGTGGACCTAGTTTATTGCACCTATGTCTGCGGAGCACCGCTTCGCTCCTCACCTCTATCTCTGCCCATCCCAAATTATCACCTCCACCTCATCGTCCTTCTTCTACATAACCATAAAACCTATCGTAAAATGCTTGCAAGCAAAGTTTGTTCCAGCTGTGCATAGCCGTAGGAAACCTACCAACCTTCAAGCGCTCTACTTTACAAGAAAAATGAGAGCGAAATGCGACGGTTTTCATACTTCCATGATAGCCAATTTACACCTAATTTGCTTCTGACAAGGGAAGGATACAAGATGTCTGTGGGTTTTCTGTGTGGATCGCATGCCACTATATGGACGGGGACGGTGATTCTAAATATGTTGTCCTCTGGTGCTCTAAAGCAAAACCAAAGAAGTTATGAACAGTTTTCCGTTGCGTCCCATATCATCCGAACAAACGCTTCTCGGACGATAGCGACCGCACGCGGGGGTGTAGTGATAAGTACCTCACTCCATATGATAACATATACTGATCCCTTGGCAAAAAGGAAGAAGTTATGAGAGTTTTTCTGCGCCGTGCTTACAACATTTTGAGCCACCGCCATCCATCATGGAGCCAGTGGTGCTTCATGGTGTAATGGTAAGTCTCTCGGCTTTGCGTTTTTGACGCAACATGGATCACAATCACGCCCAAAACCTTTATGAACATTTGAGGTAAGCTCCTACGAAATGCATAAAACAAAGAAGTTGTTCACAATGAGAGCAGCGAATAAACAAAAGTTCACCACATCCTGCACATTCGCAACACCCAATTGAATCGAATGACATAGAAAACAAACAGGGGTGACATGTGAGAGAGGAACCTATCAGCGAAGGAGAAGTTTCATCCGTCGTAATGTTCTGCCCGAAGGTGGTGTTGTCGTGCTTATTGAAGGAGTTTGGTCCTTGTGATACAACTCGCACACCATCGAGGAAAGAACAGAAAATAATCGACAGTTTCGCATGCATCTTACGCGAGGCGTCCTATGACAATCTCGTCATTGAATGTGAAGAAGATGCATGCGTAGAAGAAGATGATCCCGATCCAATGTGGACAGGTTAAGACGAAGAATCGTTGGTAATTAGGTCTAAAGGGCTAGCTCGGTTTGGTAATGTGGAAGTGACAGAAGAAAAGGTGTGTTTTTCTTTAATCTGTATCCAGGTCGGTAAATTAAATTCGAACTATACAGGTGAAAGGAATATTGCGTCAAAAACGCAAAACCAAGAATACAATTCAGAACGATGCCAACCGCGACAAAGGTGCAAATACAAGAGGAGAATCTTGAAATAGTATAATAAAATAGCGGTTTGAGCAAATAGTGAACATGTCGAGAAAATGCAAAAACTTCACCGATGGTGAGAACCGGACCAGGATCGATTCCCCTGGAAAGCGAGAGACTTACCATTACACCACGAAGCACCACTAGCTCCATCATGGATGGCGGTGGCTCAAAATGATGTAAGCACTGCGCAGGAAAACTCTCGTAGCTTCTTCCTTGTTGCCAAGGGATCAGTATATCTTATCATATGGTGTGAGCTACTTATCACTACACCCCCGCGTGCGGTCGCTATCGTCCGAGAAGCGTTTGTTCGGATGATATGGGGCGCAACGGAAAACTGTTCATAACTTCTTTGGTTTTGCTTTAGAGCACCAGAGGACAACATATTTAGAATCAGCGTCCCCGATTCCATATGGTGGCATGCGATTCACACTGAAAACCCACAGACATCTGGTATCCTTCCCTCGTGAGAACTTTCACACTGAAAAACAAAAAACAGTGCAGCAGCCAGTGAGTGAATGTGAGCTGGAAATTGTGGGTAAAAATATTACAAAATGACTGTGCGAGTCGATGAATAGACTAGAATTTGAGTCAACTGTGAGTTCAGAAGTGTGGGGTATGATTTTCTCAGCCGTGCTCGTTTTAGAACAGCCTTGTTCTCTGCATTCTTATCGCGAGCGAAGTGGTCATTACGAAAAGGTTTGCAAGTTCGGTGTTAGCGGGACCTTAAGACTGGTAACAGAATAAAAGCTCACCAGTATTAGCCACTTGAGATCTCAGATCTAGAGACGTTAGACACACCGCTCTTCGACTCTGCGCTCCACAGTTGCAGCTAGACCATTCGGACCACTCTACTGAAAGTTGAATTTGGTTCAAACTCGAATGTCTGGGTAGCAAAATAAGGCTGTTAGGCAGCAAGAGTTTCTCCACTTCTCTCCTCTTCATCCCATCGTCTAATCCTCTGATGCCTTTGACTTTGTTTTGTCTGCTTGTGGAGTTGCTGCAGTTTGAGCGTTACTGACTTGTAGAAAACTTTTCTTCCAGTGTTATAACTTACTGCAGTAAAGGGATTTACAAATATAACGGGTTATGAACCGCAGTGGAGTGGGCATGGCGTATGAAACCAACGCCGAATTTCGATTTTGAACATCGGAATTTGGCAGTTTTTCTATTCTGTCGCGATCTTGCTGCGCGTCGCGTGCGACACAATACGATATGCGGCATGATCGAGGAGAGGTGAAAGACTCTAAAATTTTAATGTACAAGATTAGAATTCGGAGCAGATTTCTCAATATATGCAAGCTCACTTCATCGCGGTTCTAGTGCCCCGGCTTGGTCTATGAAACACTTTGTTGCGGTGAGTTAGCCCCAGAACGAAATGCGCGCACAACCTCGTTCCGAACGAACGTTTATTTAGAAAAAAAAACTTTCATACATCTAAAAAAACTCAATGTTGGTATTGTAGTTTAGAATGAGCCACAAATCAGGTCCACTCGCCTGTTCAGCAGTGGCGGGTGCAGAAAGTGGGCCGGTGGGGGGAGGGCATTAGAAAAAAGCACAATATTATGAGGTGATCTATCTTATATGTTTTGAGTGTTTGATTCGAAATCGCCATATGCATGCGCTGTGTTCATTTCTTTATCAAGTATCAACAGCAGCTCTTAATCTATTCTTCTAGTTTTGCATACTACTACAAGATACAAGAGTGGATTAGTCTTTTCTGTAGTTGTCGTTCAGTACTGTGATTAGAAGCCTGGAACCGAGCGTAAGGTTGTGCTGGCTTTCTCGTCCCATGCCCATCCCACCCACTTTAATCTGAGATATGCCGCCGTTTAAAGGCAGCAGTCTCAGAAATTTTCATGTTCAAGATTTCGCTGAATTTTGTGGTTATCAGGGACGACTAATTCATAGTCAATGAGGAAACATCGTGAAACACGACGGAAAATGGGAAATCACGCACAGTTCCTCATGCGTCCAAAGCGTAGACAGTTTTCCACCGAAGGCATGGGCGAATAACGCCACGGAACCCTGTGGATGGGGTGCATTTTGCACATACACTACACTAAACCACATATACTGCTCTAGGCCACGCGCTGCTTTGGCTTTAGCTGACGCCTCGAGCCGGTGAAAACTCGAAGAGGCGTGAACATGGCTAGGCGTGTTCATGACGACAGTTTAAGTTTCTCTGCAGGTAAGCCATAATTGTTTGTGTTCGTCCCACATTTATGATGTGGTGAGTCAGTACTTCACCACCCACGCATCAGCTCCGAGTCGAGGATTTCCGCGTGTGCTGCTTTTAAGCCGCTTTTTGGAGATATCATTCGGCGGTCAGTGGCCGTAAAAAGCGGGCTGATGCTATTCCGGGCCGAAGTTCGACAGTCGAGCGTCAGCCCGAATGATGCCTACATTCGGGCGGCGATTCGCCCGATCGCTCGCTTGGTCCGCCGCATGTGCGGTTTCGCTCGCTTTTTGATAGCTATGCTCCCTCTCTCAAACCTTTCGTTGGGGTTTTGCCAGCGGATGGAACGCGATTTCCCGTGCGATTGCCTAAAATGAAATGATGCGCACTAATCACGCATTGATTAGTCGCTCACCTCAGACATTCTATATCTCCTTGCTTTGCGCTACACCGCCAGGGCCGCTACGCCACTGACGGTGTAGGGGCGATGAGACCGCAGCGTAGGAGTGGGCATGCACGCCTCGTAGCGATATGACAGCGAACGAGCATTGCTCATGGAGTTGTGACAGAATATTCTGGTGTTTGCTAAGAAGACTTTGTGTGGACATTGCGAATTGTCCTGTATATATGATGCCACTGGTGTCGCACTCTGTCTGTCAGGCAAATTCGGAAATTCGAGGAGGCTGCATGACCGCGTTCTAAAAGGCAGTGTGTCACCTCAGGAAGTGTTCTCGAGACTTGGACAGTAATATAGTCTGCGTGAGCTGCCGGAAAAAATGATGTACTTGAGATGTCTTGAAATTATTAGGAAATTCCTGTTTTGAAGGAATATTTCTCACAGTTGTGCCAGAATTCTGAAATTCTCGGCCAACTGGGGGCGGATATCAGTACCTCATCGGAAAGGAACCATAGACACTGCGGCGTTTTTGGAATGGGGACACGCATTTGTTACACACACATTAAATATGGATTACTGGTACAGCCCACGATTAAATAGACCCCGCGGAAAGGTTAACTGACCACTTCAAGGCATTTCACGTACCTGGAATCAGCACATCGAGCTGGTCCAGAATCTGTTAACATCTCAGAATTGAAATGAGGTGACAAGGTGGGACACTGCTCTTGAAGTGGTAAACTACCTTGTATTATCTCGCAACCGGAGAGAATTGGAAGTGATGGAGTGAATCAGTAGCGAAGCAATCCAATAATAAATCCCTACCATCTGTCATTCTGCTGTCATCACTAGTTTGTCGGTCAACTTTGACTACTGGATCATTGGAAGCATCTTCTTTAAGGATGAATTGGTCTTGTTCGGAAATAACCTCAACACCTGACGGCAGACGCGAAAGGACCTAAACCGGTACAGTGACTGTTTTGTTGTACATTATCGTTTATTGAATCTCGAAAAGCAGAAGTGTTTTGGAGATAATGAAAATTAAAATGCGTGCTACTGGAATAGTTGTATTTTGATGGATTGGAACTTTTCTTTTCTTTTCCTTTGAGTCTTGGAGGTGACGATTCCTTGTAAAAATGCATGATCAACGCTATTCAGTGATGAAAAAGAAATAGCACTCTTCTTATTTACTACTAGCTGGTACAAATTATTTAGCTACATTATCTCCCACCGAAGACTACTAAGACAATTTGTCACTGCACGCGTTCCACAATCTTGCTACTCGACGAAGAGACGACAAAGCATTCACAATTTAATAAGGCCTACTGTTGTTGCGGATTTCTTGCTAGTGAAAATCTACATATTTTCGCTCCTGCCGTGGGAGTGTTCCTCATTGCCCGCTACTCTCGAAAACAATCTCTTGCTGCCTAGCGGAATTCTGTGCTAGTAGTAGTGAGTGACTTCACCCATAACCAATTCAGGAACTCTACAATTTCTTTCTGCTTTGTGCAAAGTTCAGCTCACAAAAAAATTTTTGAACAGAAACCCAGCACCAATGAGCCTCTCTCCAAGTAGGTAAACGAATCGATCTATGTTGACGTAATAGTTTTCAGAACATCCTCGGACCCTCTCGATTTGTCCTAAGAACAAATACACCCACTTTATTATCTCCGATCTACGATAAAACTATACTACGCTTGGACTCTTCTTCAACAACACATCTTGCTTATGAATCGAGCGATCTTGTGCTTGCAGTAAACTGCCAATCAGGTGAACTGACTTGGGTGAACGTCAGTCGGCCTACTCTGCTTGAGGGGCGGAGTTATCGGACTAGCGGTGATCTTGTCCATTGATTGATGCTGGTGAAGAGATTATAAGAAGTATGGCAAGAAGTATGTACGTCGACCGTAGTATAAAGTGGAGATACTCGTAGCTATGGGTTCACTCCTGCGTGCAGTTAAACACGTCTCTGCGCCCTGTACGTAGCTCACGTGTTTTGGGAAGTGCCACACAAATCCAGCAGTCGCCATTTATTCCACGCAATGTGCAGGAACTGACGCAGACTCACATAACTTGTGGCATTTTTTCGTAAGTTGCTTTGACCAACTTACGAAGCCTTTCGCAGCGGTTATTGCTTTTTCCGCCGCTGTCTAACTTTCATCGCAGTGATTACAAGTAGGCCAAACTGATGTTTGGCCAAACTGATGGACATGAAGAAAGCAAGCGCTACCAACTCGCCACCCTTCACCGTTGTCATTCATCCAGCGATGAGTGACTCGGTAGGATTATCAGGTGGTAAAGATGCATTTACTATGGGTCCTGATTAAGGATTGCTCTCAACTTGTACTGTAGAAAGCATTCGAGTCAACACCCCATTCCCCTTATAATGATGAGACCGCTTTGCGAACTGGACTGCGCTACGACTATGTTCAACTGGAGCGACCGCCGATCACTTGATTCGGCGACTTTTCAACAATCCCATCAGATGATCATCTTCTGCCAGCTCCGAAATCAAATGGCAATGACTCAGTGTATGAGGTGCACTGTCTGAATGAACAGACCGCCCACCCCTCATTTCAGAAAACTGCGGGCCTGCGGTTCCCTGTCCTGGTGTGCTTAGTTCTTTCTCAAGGGCGATTTCTAATTAACAGAACTAACAAATTAATAACATACAAACTTGATCTGTTCTCGATTCCATGAGCGCCGCATTTTTCACTATCAAAAAGCGGCAAATCAGACCTGATCGGTGTCGGCGTCAACCTTTTCGATGGGTACTTTGTCGACAATTGGGATACTTGCATGCTCATCCATCAGTTTAGCAACGTTGGCGATCATCCACGACAGAGCACGCGCAGTGTCCCCCTCAACTGCCTGAAATCACAAGAACACTGTCGGATATTTCCTCATCTTGAAATTGCGTCCTACTGGTCCTTCCACGGCTGGACTTGCGCTTGTCTTCAGTGCCGCCGCAAGCTTCCTTTTGCTCTTGCGAATGCGTTTGCGCAATGTCTCCACTTGCTTTTCCAATTCTCCGCGGTCACTTCGCTCGGTCAACTGGAATTATAAATGCTCATGAAATTATTCCGTGGCCACAACGGATTATGTGAATTATGTAGTTCAAAGACAGCGTTTCTTTAGATCCCAAAAATTGGAATGATCGGCTATGAATGAGCTCTTTCATCAGTGATCGAACCCAACTTCAAGATTTTCGAGCCTTGGAAAATCACTTATCACTACCGATAAGGCCATAATTGATATGGATAGGAGCTTCAATGAAGTATAGGGTTCGCCTTACTTGCATGACGGCCACAGATAGTTCGTACAGCAACGATTTGATGTTAGGGTCATAAAATGAGAGGTGATCTACTCAGGTTATAAGTGAACACCTTTCAAAATGCTTTCCATCAGCGGAGGAAAGTTCTGAAACTAAAAGGCGTCATGATGTTACTCTCAAACAGAAAAAAAAACTGGCACTCTATCTCTCGTCGGAATTCCAGAGCAACAACCTCGCGCAATCTCATGTTTTTGGTCCAAAAAAGGTCTTCCGTCCTCTAGTCTTGCAATCCCTATTGTCTTGTTTGTATACAGCTGCCTAGCTTATCACCTTAAGACACGTCCCTTTCCACTTCCGAACTCTTTCTTCCTCCTCCCAATATTGCTCATCAGTGAGGCTAAACCACAACAGCCAACGAATAACACTCGAAAACGACAAAAATGTGGAAGGATCGACGCTTGCAATGACGTGGAAACAAAGGAGGGCAATTTGTTAAAGAATCTGGTGGAACAACTGCACAGTAACGAAGGAATGCCATACAAAGCATTGGATTACTCCATGGTAACACCTTTTCTACCTTTTCTGAGTGATGTCAAATCTACATTAGCATACAAAGGTATCGCAACAAAAAGTTTTCCGTCCGTAACTTCTTTTAGAGCAAGGTTGTAGAATTCAATTGTTTACATTTCTAGCTGCCACATATTTAACACAGTAGTAACACATTTGATACAGTATGAACACGTAAACATGGCTCCATTTTGTTCGATGATTTCTTTGAGAATTTTATCTTAGATGAGGTCGAAATTTGGGGTTTCAAGATATCAACAACCATCTACAAGGAACGGTACACAACTAGAATGTCCTAAATTGGTTCAATCACAGCAGCTTCGTTCTGGTTTCACTCGAGACATGCACACTCAGTATTTATTGGTATTTCCCTGGCCTTCATAATGAATAATCCAAGCGGAACATCTGCCCCACTAGCTCACTCTCTCACCTTGTTCTGACGTCAATATTACTCAGATCAAAACACTACTCTCTCTAGAGATATTCGCGCTCCTTAGCACTCTCGAATGGTGTAGCCATTCCTCTCAGCCAGTAGTGCACATCGCGAAAAAGACTGAGACTTTCAACTTGCTCGAGAAAGAATATTTGTTTCGGCAATAAATGTGGAGAGCTCATAAATTCTTTGATGGGAGAAAAGAATAATAGAGCAAGTCGTAAGTTATATTGAACTTAAAGGCAGCACCCACGGAAATCCTCACTTTCGAGGTGAGTCGGTCTCCGTGTGGTCAGCTGCCAGACAATCACAATGGTAACTTGAACACAGAAAAAAGCGGCCTATCTGTGANGCTCGAAAATTCGATTATTTCAGAAATTCGAAAATTCGAATATTCGAAAATTCGAAAAATATTTTCGAATGTAAAACTCTACTGCAATCCCACAGCATTTTTCTTTGGCAATCATTTTTCTTTCTTTCTTCGGGGTTGACCTTGAGGAGCACTATCAGTGTGGAATTACGTGATTAACGAATGAGTAACATTATGAAGAGCTTCGAAAATCAGATACACTGCTGATCATTCGTCCTTTGCGGACCATCGCAGCTTGGGAAGCAGAACTGTGCGGAGACAAAATTCCCTCGAATATTCGAAGTTATTCGATTATTCGAGAGAAAGCCGAATCGATTTTTGAATAAATTCGAAAGTCGACTCATTTCGAATATTCGACTTTCGAATAAATTCGAAAATGGACTTTTCTCGAATAGTCGAATTTCGAATAAATTCGAAAACGGATTTTTTTAGAATAGTCGAATTTCGAATAAATTCGAAAATGGATTTTTTTAGAATAGTCGAATTTCGAATAAATTCGAAAATGGACTTTTTTCGAATAGTCAAATTTCGAATAAATTCGAAAATGGTTTTTTTTTCGAATAGTCGAATTTCGAATTATTCGAATTCGAATGTTTATTCGAATTTTTTATTCGAATACGTTATTCGATCCAAAGTATACTCTCCCGCCATTTGTCTTGCCAAACACCCGGAAAATGTGTCGCCAACATCCTCTCCCGCCATTTGTCTTGCCAAACACCCGGAAAATATGTCGTCAACATATTCTCTCGCCTTTTGTATCGCCAAACATACTTGTAGTCCGTTCTGCCGGAAAATGTCTTGCCAAGCAAGATTTTAACTCGTAAAATGTCTTGCCAAACACATTCTCTCGCCAAGTAGGTCGCCATTGAACTTCAGAGTTGAGTTATTTCAGTTATCAAATATTTTTCTAAACGGTTACACAACAACCGTCGAGTGCCACACTCTGTCGCACAGAATAATGAAGGAAATTAATCTCCATGTTTCTCCTTCTTTGAACCTGGGCATTGTGTGATAACAATTGATATACTGCTGTGCCATACCAGGTTGTTAATGGATACGTTTATTTTCTCGACGTAACCGTCGTCTTCGGAGGCCTGAACATGGCTCACGGTTTTTTATCTGTGCTCTAGACCGCCAAACGTCTCCTCTCACTCCTTGAGTATACGTACAGTACGAAAGAGCTTGCTTCGCCCTACGAGAGTGTATCTATATCTAGGTGTCATACTACGTTCGAACCAAATTAAAGGCAGCACCCACGGAAATCCTCACTTTCGAGGTGAGTCGTTCTCCATGTGGTCGGCTGCCAGACAATCACAATGGTAACTTGAACACAGAAAAAAGCGGCCTATCTGTGAAGATACTGCCGTGGACACAGAGCCGAGCGTGGCCATTTTGGTGTCCGCCACGCCAGTTAACGCTATTGATTTGGCATGCTACGAGTGGTCTAGCCTAGTGTATCATGTTGTATAAGGAACAATGTACACTGTAGGGTATGGAATGCACACCATCCACGAGAATTCGTGACGATACGCGCCTCTACCCTCAGCGGAAAACTCGTCCGCGCTGTGGACGCATGGGAAACAGCGCCTTCATTTCTCGTCTTCCGTCGTGTTTCACGCTGTTTCATCACTGCCTATGTGTTCATCGTTTCTGAAAACCTTGACATTTAGCGAAATCTCCAGCACAAAAATTTCCGTGGGTGCTGCCTTTAAATGGTATTGAAAAAAACTGCGCCATTTCTCTTGCACCAACCTAATAGTTCCGCCCGAGTTGCAGTTAGTATTAGGTTGTTGCGAAAATAATTGCCGTTCCACGGTATGCTTGAAAAAAACTTTTTTCTTGCTCAGTTCAGAAACTTCAAGCCAATTTGTGCTAGCTTCTGGTAGGGTTTGTTCTACTCTTTCGGATGCTTCTTCAATAATCTAGCTAGCTCTTCCCTGGACTTTTTATAGGGCCGCGAAAAATGGTGAGCCGACGCGATTTTCGAGTGATCATGTTGTACGAGTTCAAACTCAGCCATTCTGCAGCGGAAGCAGCCCGTAATGTAGCGCTTGCTTTTGGAAGGACTTTCTTTCCGAAAGGGCAGTGAGGTGCTGGTTCGCAAAATTCTCTTCCGGCGATTTTGATCTCGAAGATAAACTCGGTCGTGGTCGAAGAATGTCGCTGGACGATCAAGCACTGAGAGCAGCGGTGGAAATGAAACCCGATACTACTATTCGTACGTTGGCGGCAGGCCTGGGGGTTCACTGTGCTACAGTTTCAAAACACTTGGCCTCCATTGGCATGGTGAGAAAAATGCAAAAGTGGACACGCCATGATCTGACCGATGACCAGCAATCCACCCGCTACGAGATCTGTTCTAACCTCCTCGTTCGCCAGAAAAACGAGCCATTTCTTGACCGTTTAATAACTGTAGATGAAAAATGGCTCCTATTTGATGATAAGAAACGTGGTTATGTATGGGTAGACAAGTTCTCTATTTGATGATAAGAAACGTGGTTATGTATGGGTAGACAAGTTCTCTACCCCTCCAAGCTTCTCTAAACCAGATCTTCACCATAGAGAGGTTACGTTGGCAGTTTGGTGGTGTTGTAAGGGTGTTATTCATTATACCCCTTCTGCAACCTGGTCAGGCGGTTACGTCAGAGTCTTACTGTTCTGACTTAGACCTGATGTATGAAAAGTTGCGAAAAATGTGGCCGGCAGTGGTAAACAGAGGTGGGCCTGTCCTGCTCCAGAATAACGCTAGGCCTCACACTTCAAAACTCACCTGGCAAAAACTGACACAGTTAGGCATCGAGGTTCTCCCTCACCCACCTTACTCTCCAGACCTCTCCCCTACCGATTATCACTTTTTCAGGACTTTCGAAGCAAACCTGCGTCAGCAGCAGTTTCCTGACTTGGAGCATGTTGAAATTGCCTTCCAAGAGTTCTTAAAATCTTGTGATCTCACTTTCTATTGTGAAGGTATAAATGAATTATCGGATCGTTGGGAGAAATGTGTAGAATCTGAAGGATTTTATTTCGATAAATAAAGTTGAGTTTGAACAGAGCTACAGCATTTTGAACTGGACTGTCTATTTCGGCAATTAACTTCGCAACAACCTGATAGAAAAGGACATCCTAAGGTGAGAAAAATACATTCTCAACACCTGCTCTGCCTTTCGCCGTTGCCGAAGAGATGTGGCCCGAATCGTTAGCGTCTTGTACAGAGAGTACAGCACAGCTGACAATACCGCTCGAAATGGACTCACAAGGGAAGGATACCAGATGTCCGTGGCATTTCGAAATGAGATATGCCTAGTAATGTGAAATTGGGAATGTTGATCTGTAATATGTTCTCCATTTGTGCTCAATGCCATTGCAGGGAAAGTTATGACCTTGCATGTGCAGTGTATACGTACGTAAACTTTCTACAACCATCTGCCGTAACCACACGGAAACAGCGTTGCCATGCAAAATGGATACAGGATCTGTGATCGGCAGTCCAAGTAACCCCATATGCGAAATTTCGCCGAAGAAATACCTGTTTACGCCGGTTTGCCAAGGATGGAAGTACTCGTACCTGTCATATCAAGGGAGATATACACATATGGGCATAGGGAAGTCTAGACACCTCGCAGAATCCTTCCAAATTTTGCAGAGAAGGGGTATTTCAGGCGCTGACCCCAAATGTCTACATAACTTTGAGTGGCACTACCATCTGGATGCCGAAATGGACAATTTATTTCGATTCGCCACAGTGTTTCTACCGTAACCCTAGGAAAATGGCGTTGTGGTTCAGAGTGGGTACAATATTCGTGTTCAGCACCTCAGATAACCCTACTATGGAGAGTTTCAGCGTAAAAATTCTTGAAAATTTGGGGCACGTAAGCACCATACACCCACCATTACCAGTTGCACTGCTAACTAAGACGAGATAATGAGAATCTTTCGAAACGCTCCCGCACTTTCAGATCATGGAAATGCTAGTGAAAAACTTTATAAAATAGCTTGGAATCATTCTCAAAGGAAAACAGCACGTGGAAGAGAAATGCAAAAAGTCGAACTGCTGCAGGGATTGAACCCGGGACTGCTTCCTTGAAGAGCGAGACACCACTACACCACAACCCACCTGATCAACGCGATCAATGAGACATTTATGAATGATCCGACTTGACGGGTGTAGATGAACTTATTCTCTCATGAAATTTTGCAAATAGGGTTAGTTGAACAGCTGATAACAAATCCTGCATCCATTTTGCACGGCAACTTCATTTTCTTACGGTTTCGGTAGATGAAGGTAGAAACTGGACATATATACTGCACATACAACGTCTTAAAGGCAGCACCCGCGGAAATCCCTGCTCTGGAGAGTTTCCAGAATTTAGGGGTTTTTCGGGACGGTCGACTCATAGGCAGGGATGAAACTGCCTGAAAGAAGCGAGAAATGCAAGAAATGAAGGCGCTAATTACCACGTATCGAAGGTGCGGACGAGTGCTCCGCCGTGGGGTGTGCCTGCGTCCCGCCACGAAACCCTGTGAATGGTACGCATTGCACGCGTTCGCTGCACTAGACCACCCACGGCGATAGCGTTAACTGGCGCGTCGGGCCGTTGTATGGCCGGGGCGGCCGCGACGGCCATCGTTGTTTCTCTGCAGGTAGGCCGTCATTCTTTGTGTTCTTTTCACCTTTATGATGTGCTCACTCTCTATTTTACCACCCACGCGTCAGCTCCGAGTCGAGGATTTCGGCTGGTGCTGCCTTTAACTGTTTCTGCAGCGGCATTGAGCGCCGACAAAGAACATAACGGGGATCAGCATATTCAGCTTCACACTACAAAGAGTACCCCATTTTGAGATTCCATCTGGTATCCTTCCCTCGTCAGTCTGCTCCCTAATGGAACAGAGAAAACCAGGCGCGCGGGGTTCAACAACATGGTGCGGAACCCACTCACAGTTGATGAGTTAGTCAGTCAGTTATTAGTGGCGTCCCTCATCCATATCCACCGTCATCAACAATCTACGATCTCCTTTCTCTCATGAAGCATAGAAATTCTAGGAAAAACGCATGAACTTACAGTGGGCGTCGATGGCGGTGACCTATCCAATGCCGCGGAAAGAACGCGGTACCGAGCCGCTCACGATGGAGTCGCCGTTGCAGTGGCGAATCTGGGTTTTCTCAGTATTTTTTCATTACATTTGATGTTACCTGATGAGAAAACTAACCATACGTCAAGAACACCTCATAGTTTGTTGCCCTGGAGGGCATTCATGCTCAAGCGGCGTGGTGGCGCCGCATGTTTTTCGAGGCCGCAGAGGGGTCACCACCATCGACGCCCACTGCATTGAAGATTATATTAAGAAGTTGCAAGAGTGACAGTACCAACGGGATCCGAGTCCCCGAGTATTATCTTCGTGATGTTGTGGTGAATTCCTTATTCGGTCCTACCACTGCAGTGGTACTTCAGGAAATATTTTTTGCTGAGCATCCCAGGGCTCATTGTACAAAACTGATAGACTGTGTACTGACATTCAATTTTAGATAATTCTTTCAAGCTCGTTTTAACTCAATTGTGTTACTCTCTTGCACTTGCCTTGTTAGAGTCATCTAGCCAGGAAAGACAGCTGGATTTGAGAGAGGATAGATGTCCAGCAGAAGTGAGTTATAAGCTTTAGAAAGAATTCAGAATATGCAGTCAGCGCATCCTTCCTCACTCCTATCAGGTAACCAAAGTTCGCGGTTTGGAAATTTGACATCACTACTGCTACAGCCTACATAATGGACCACCATCACACTGCTTCTTCGTCTCAAAAATTCTTCAAGGCTCTTCGGTAAAAATGGCATATTTTTTATGCGTATTCGGGTACAATAAGTCAAAGAAATATAAGAATTTTTGTGCGACAAATACGAACACATACGAATACACATTCACTACTGAAATTTCGTCGAGAATGAGAACTAAGATTATTCGTGGCAAACGTTAGAGGGAACATTCAATGATATATCAAAGAGAATCTTCCTTAGCTATTTCACTGCCTCACGTGTTTGCTGCACGTGCCAACTGAGAATTCGTCATGTCAGGGCACGATTCGTAGCCGCCGTCGTCACCCATTTTCGACTTGGTCAGATTGAGGTTAGTACTCGCTGCACCGGCCTGTAAATAGTGCTTCACGATACCATAATATGTTTAAGCTTTTTACATTGCATACCGCCTGATCTGGAGCAGCCTTCGGAGCTTTGGGTTGAGGCTCAATCTTTGGCTGTAAATGTAGATTGCTTTCTCTAGCTTTACCATTGCATTTCGAAGTTTACTAACTTATAATTTACTTACAGCTTATTTTCTGATAGAGGATCGTTTTAAATGCATGTAGGAGTTTCATACGTGTCCAGAGAACCTTCATTTTTTCTAATTGAGAAAAAACAATTTGACAAAGCATTTGTTTGCATTGTATCTGTGGAAAAATACAAAGCCAAGGAATGAGGGACTAAATATGGACCCAGCCTCTTGAACGTACGCAAATCACCTTGATCACCCCGACTCCCGTTGATCGTCGGGTATACCGAGCGTGCGCCAGCAATCCTTCCATTTGTTCCTCTCACGTGCCAGGGTAGTCCAATGCGTTCTGTCCGTTCGAGAGACACGAAGAGCATCATATCGTTCTTCAAAGGACTTCCTGAAGAAGTCTACAGGGTTCGATGACGCTGACCGCATTCTCATCCTGCTTACGTAACGCCCAGGTTTCCAAAGCGTAAGTCAAAGCAGGGAGAACCGTGGTGTTGAAGAGGTGGGCACGGAGCCTGGTGTTCTTCGTCTTCTTCACTAGTCCTCGATGCTCTTCTAGGCTCCCCGAGCCGCTCGCTTCCTTTTGCCCAGCTCTGGAGCGAGGTCGTTCATCATGTTGACTTCCCGCCCTAGGTATACGTAGCGGGAACATTCGGAGATGGTCGTTCCGTTGAGCGAGAATGGGGCATCCGGGACCCATCCGTTCGTCATGAACATCGTATTCGTTAGGTTCAGTTGGAGACCGATCTTTCCACACGCGTCGTCGAAATCGGCCAGCATACTTTCCACTTGACTGATGTTGGGTATTATAAGGACGATGTCATCAGCGAAGCGAAGATGGTGTAGCAGCCGGCCGTCAACTCGCACTCCCCATATTGTCCCATTCTAATCTTCGCATGACGTCCTCGAGGGTGGCGGTGAATAGTTTTGGCGACACAGTGTCGCCTTGTTGAACCCCTCTCCTGACGTCGATGGTGATGTTGTCGTAGAATGGCGAGATTCTGGTCGTGAAGTTGCTATAGAGCTTACGAAATATACTGATGTATTGAGTCGGTACACCCGGGTTGCCCAGGGCTTCCAAGACTGCTTCTGTCTCGACGGTGTCGAAGGCTTTCTTCAAATCGATGAACGTGAGACAGAGAGGCACCTTGTGCTCTCGTGATACTTCAATGAGCCTGGTGACAGCGTGTATATGGTCGATCGTACTGAATCCTTTCCGAAACCCTGCCTGCTCGCATGGCTGTCCTTCATCTAGTATTCTTTCAATCCTGTTAAGGATTACTCGCGTGAAGTTTTTGTAGACTACGGACAGTAGGCAGATAGGGCGATAATTGCCGATGTCATGCGGGTCTCCCTTCTTGTACAGCAGCACAGTCCTTCTGGTCTTCCACTGGCTAGGTACCTTACATTCCGACGTACCGCGTGAAGAGTCTAGCAAGTGTGTTCACAAGAGCTCTCGGTAGATTCTTCAGATACGAACATACGTAAATAACCCGTTGAAATGACCTACGGAGTAATGCGCGCTGCGGCATCAGCAGTGGTGAGGACCATTTTGTGACAAATTTGGATCTGACAAAACATGAGTGAGGAACTCTGGGTTAGAATTCATGAAATGTTAACTACGCAAAGCAACAACGGTTACCGTGATAGGTTGTTCTAAGGGTAACGCAAAGGGACGCAGACTGTCATAATTGGTTCGCTAGCCTGGTTATTCCTGGTAATGCGTTCGCAGCCTTTGCTGTTGCTCAGACGTGTTAGAAAGTGTACGTCACCTGCACCCAACGAAAAAAAAAGGACAGGGATTCGGCTGCGATTTAGCTGCGATATGGCTGGTGATCGGTTGCACTTCTGTTACTATTCAAATGAGGATCGGTTTTCAGGAAGTAATTGGGTAGCAATCAGATAGCAAGTGGGTAGTAGCCAAACAGTAGGCTCATAAGTAGTAAATGGCAGTCGAACTTCAGTCATTTCAGGAAGTGGAGCACAGGTAACATGCCTCCCTCTTCTCTAAAAACGCCTGAATGTGGAACAGAGATTCACTGCTTCCAATGACCACTCACTGGATAGCCATCACCTTGATGTAGTGCCGTGCATGACTATCCTCGTCATCGAATGGATTTTTCAAAATTACTCCTCTACAGAAATCCTATACACCTCTGATTTGCACTATACGCAGTGCAGTACACCTCAACATGGCAGTTACACAAGTTTGCTAAATACCGATTAGAGAGAAAAGCATTCAGGACGGATGACCGGCTCGCAGTGAGGACCTCAGTGGCTACCACAAATTTAAATGTCGGCCCAACTGCCGGAAGTAGCACACAATTCTAGCTCACGAGCTGAGTAACGCACTGGTGAATCTTGTGCTCTTAGGTGCTGGAGGGATGTTAATTATGAAATGGGTCCACTGAGGAGTGTAACGAGGGGGTGGAGCGGGCGCCCCCCCCCCCTTCCCCAGGAATGGGACCCCAAGTAATTTTTGAAATTACTTTACAATACAAATAAAAATCTCGTAATCTTGTATTGTAAAGTATCGTCAAGAATCTTGTATTAGTTTATTTTCATTTGTTTATTTTTGTTATTATTTTTTAAAAATATTTCTATTAATTACTACAATAATTAGTATTTTCATTGATTTCATCTTCTATCCGAGTGCCCAAAACGGCGGGGTCCACAGTTTTTCCTCACGCCACCCTACTGCCCACTTTCTGCATCCGCCACTGCTTAGTGGATATATGTAACTAACAGTGGCGGACGCAGAAAGTGGGCGGGAGGGGGAGGGGCGTGGGAAAAAATTGGGGTTTCCGTCGTTTTGGGGACCCAAACGGAAAATAAAATTAATAATAAAAATATTAATTATAATAATCCTTCTATATAAATCCTGGTAGTGCAACAAAATTTTCTAGAGCGCAGACGTGGGGGCATGGCACGTGTTTGCACCTTTCATCATGTGCTCAGCTCATACAGAGTGCTTATGGATGAGGCGAAACTGACGAGACAGTCGGCCGATGTTTCATCATACGTGCATAGATGTAGTGGAAGTCGTGGTGGGACCCGACATTTGCCACACCGTTCTCTCACAAATGCTGATTACCACCGCTCCTCATCGTGGAATCCCTTCCCTGTTTGAATGCATTAGCAATTTGTTCCCAAACTTCTATGCGTATTTGTTTAATTTCCCAAGCTTCTATGCGTATTTGTTTAATATGTTATTATTTAATTCGATTCTGTAGCTACGAAGTTCCCTTTGCTCACCCCATCTTTTACGAAGTCCCGTTTGCATTGAGTCAAGTTCCTGCCGAAGTCTGGTGCAGATATATTGGTTAAAAAATCTTGAAAAGGATTTCGTATTTGAGCCCAGTTAACGACATGCTTTGTTGTTTTGGTAATTTTCTGAGGTTAAGCTTCTGCTCGAACCCCAAGTGGCTGCCCCACCCCACTTTCTAGAGTCCCGAAGGGGCGCTAGTAAATAATAAATAATCAATATTTAAATAATAATAATAATAAAAATAAACAAATAAAAATAAACTAATACAAGATTTTTATTTGTATTGTAAAGTAATTTCAAAAATTTGGCGACCTATTCTCGGGGGAGGAGGGGGGGGGGCGCCCCCGCTTCCGCCACCCTCCCTGTGTCCGCCACTGGCCCATTGTATTTTTATGACTGACCAAATAAATGTAAATGTAAATGTAAATTCGTTTGGTTTTCGTCTTCCATTAAATTCTTTGAGAATTCATTGAAAGCGTTTGATAAATTAAATAGTGTACCGTGTTTGATACAGAATTCTGTTGTGATCCTGCCGCCTGTCTTGATCTATCCTTGCCACCACAGCCGAACAAGTGTAATATGATTGCACTTGACAAAATCAAAAGTACAAGTGTTATTGCCATAAGGGATCCTACAAAAATCCATCTTTGAATCGTTGCAAATGGCTACTGTTGTTCATTATGAGCGACTATAAAAATCCTTCTATTCTTTGCCACTATGACTAAACCAATTACTTGTAACTTTAAGAAAGTCCGAAAAGTCCGGAGCACCTGACACCTGTCACTTCTATTTTTTCATAACGCGGCGAAACTCATAAACAGTGGTAAGCCCGATGCGCAGACTTAGGTGACTGGCCGATTATTAAGGATTTAGGCAAGGGTTCGCGGCGAGACTTGCAGCCGCTTCAAGTCAGATGAAACTTGCTTCCAGGGGAAGCCAGCCTCGAACGATCTCACGTCTTAGGGCCAAGGGAATGCAGTAGTTCGACTTGCTCCCATTGGCGAGATGGGTTTGGCTACTTCCAGAAATTTGATCAGGCCAGTTCAAGAAAATCACGGAAGCGATCGAGGAAAAACGGACAGAGGGTTCGAACTCATCTTCTTGTCCACTGTTGAGAGAGAGAGAAAGTCCACTGTTTTAATCATGACTAAACCTTTCAGAATAATCACTAGATGGTATAAACATGTGATTTTACTAATTACTAAAAATTAACAGTATAATAGCTCCTCATGGGTCTTTGAACGTTCAACACCGTGGCAAGACCACAAGCCTTTGCATTAGAGTGACATAAAAGCTCTTGCTCCACCATAGTACAGCCCACTATTCCGACGTTTTTCCCACGGTGGAGCCGCATACGAGGCGGATTCGCGGTGGTCCGTGGTTGCCTATAAAAAAAAGCTATAAATCCGCACATGCAGCGATGGAATAGGAAGTGGCGTCACTCCCGCACTATGCCCTCAAAGGCCCACGGTGGATTCGCACATTACCGCGGTGGACCCGCAGTATCATTGCTTCCCACGGTGGATCCGCACATGGCGCATGGTGTACCCGTACATTCTCATGGTGGATCCGCAGTAGAACTGATAAGTTAAATCATGAGCCCAAACACATCACACGTGTCGACACATATAGCCAAGCGGGTAAGAAGGCGGACTTTCAACCAAACATTCGAGAGGGCTGGTAAGAGTATCCCCAGACTTCGACAGCCGGCTGTCGTCGCGATCGCCACGACTGCCGGCGGTCGCCACATGGATAAAGTGAATGAGGAGACTCCAGACGAAAGAGGGATGATAATCAAAGGGGCGTGGCGATCGAAAGCCATTTTTCCACTATCGCTATCACTCACATCGCCAGTTCATTTTGAGCAATCTTCGTGAGTACGGGCGATGAGCTCGGTTTGGCAGATGTAACGTGGCAATCGATACGTATCATTTCCACAATCCTTATCTCTTATATCGCCGGTTCATTTTGATTCATTTTAAACTGGCCAAGTCTGGGGATACTCTAAGTTTCAAATCCTGTGGTAGAGAAGAGAAGATAGGACGAAATGGGAAGCAACAAGAAGTTTACATTTCTTTTTGTTCTTATTCTTATTCTTTCTTGGCCAGGCACGACACACGCTCACTGTTTTGCCCCAAGTGTCGCATACAACACCTTATCAGGTGATGTTTGCTTTCGCTAGCATGAGGTAGAGGCTAAATAGTGACCGTGTGCGATGGCTAATTGTATACCTGATGAGAAGTAGGCTGAGTATAGCTCAAAAGTCACCTTACACCAAATTATGTATGTACCTACGATATCATTACCATTACAACGCTTCGCACATGCCCTCAATAAATCCGCACTGTTCGCGCGGTGGATTCACTCATGTCCGCGGTGGCCAACCGACTCCCCACCTCGGGCAAACCTCAGATCCACCGCGTGCAGAAACTCAGATTAGGTGGCACAAATACTTTGAGCCTCTTAACGTATTCAAACAAAAAAATCGAAAAACATTCGAGTTCAGAGTTTGATTATCTGAAAAGGAAGAAAACTCGAACAAGTTCGAAACGGAAAAAAATCAAAAAAAAAAATGTCGTATATTACTATGTATATGAGTAACCATGGTGTATGTGCACATACATCCACAACGGTAAACATTCAACATTCATAGAGAAAGGGTGAAGGATTGATGAGTTAGTACGAAATCTCAGAAGAATGACGAAAATTACAAGATTCGCCTAAAAGGCTTTATTTCAGGACATGCGAAGCAGTGAATCAGAACTTAGGAAGAAGTGAATCGGGACTTGCGGCGTGTATCACACAGCATCTCCTGATTAGGTTCAGCGGTGGTATGTGCTTCTCGTCAAAGCGAGCACTATACGTGTCAAATGGTCCATTCGCTAAGAGATCGAGAGACTGACTTGCTAGGCGTAGAACGGGGAAACGTCGAGAACAGAAATGAGGCTTACCGAAACATTTTCATGAAGGACCGCTCCGCGTTATCATTACGGAATCACCTTCTAACACAAAGCATCATCACCTCCACCTCAAAGCAACGTCAGACTTGAAGGCAGAGTGTCACCCCATTTGTGATTTTCACATAAGTGAGATGCCTACCTTATACCTAGTTTTCTATAGGAGATACCCAACCTAGTATCCTACAGGAAACCGTAAAAGTTGCGAGGTCCTGTGGCCGAGGACCTCGAATCCCTCGACCATTGGACGAAAGGATTCATTCCGTAGCAAAGGCTGCGTGGTACTACTCAGGCACTTTTAGAGGACCGCCCGAGCCCCCTTATTATCTTTGAGGACCGCCCGTGCACCCCTTTTTATCTGAGCGGACCAGCCGCGGACCCATTCTTATCTGGACGGACCA
The DNA here is from genome assembly GCA_000688135.1 of Ancylostoma ceylanicum. Taxonomy (NCBI): domain Eukaryota; kingdom Metazoa; phylum Nematoda; class Chromadorea; order Rhabditida; family Ancylostomatidae; genus Ancylostoma; species Ancylostoma ceylanicum. The sequence continues at coordinate 294,903 of JARK01001340.1, read as the reverse complement.
GCCGCGCACCCCTTATTATCTTGACGGACCAGCCGCGCACCCCTTATTATCTTAGCGGACCGGCCGAGCTACCTAAATTGTGGGCGGAGCAGCTGTGATAAGCAATATCATCCCACGAAGACTTCACTGGTGTTTCATTCTTTTCTTTTGAATCGTTGCAGACGCTGAAACCGTACAAGTTTCGTCTACATCATAGTTTCGCTCCTTCTTCGCATGTATGGACAGAATTTTCTTCTGCTCCAATGTGATGTGAGTCTTTGCTGTTCTGAACTTTAGACAGAACTTGGAAAATGTTCAATTCTTGGTGATTTACAGGTTTGACGAGAGTGCAACTGCCAGAATCTCCATTTCGAACTTTTCATCTTAAGTTTTTCCTAGTTGAACTACCAAGCTCCAATGAATTGTAAGTCTCATTCAAGGCCCACTGTGACCCTTGAGTAACTCAGACGGAAGCATTCTTTACATTCAAATTATTCTATTTAAGGGAAGAATGAGTCATTACACTTACACAGAGTGTGGGTCCAATTCATGGCTCACATAAGAAGTAATAATGTTAGCGCATCCTCTACATATTTCATTTCTAAAATCAAAACTTGCATCAATTTTGAACAGGACGTTTCAGTAGCAAACGAAAATGTGGACCGAGGAGAAGGAGGTGTTCGATTCGATGGAAAATATTTCTGACTTTGGACTATTAGCATTTGCTGCTGAATTTGCTTGGTGCGAGAATTCGAAGAATTTAGAGAAGAAACTTGCGAAAAGGGCCCCTTCAATTGTGCATCGATCCAATATCATGTGAAATTTTTCGAGCGAAAAAAACAAAGTAAAATAAATTTGAATTACAAATGTGATGTCACTATACTATCTTGCTTCCACGCTAAGGATTCACTGGAGTGGAATGTAGAGACTACTGGAGCTATTTCGAGCTTCTCGAAAATGCCCGCGGCCCGTCAGATATAGGGTGCTCGGCCAGTCCGCTTTTAATCAGAAGCTGACCGCCCGCGCACCCAATTTCTTTCCAATTTTCATCCCTTACGCGGGCCGTCAAATTTAGGGTGCTCGGGCGGTCCTCTAAAAGTGCCTGAGTAGTTCTCCGTCACTAAAACACTTGTTCAATCTACAATAGCTGCTGCTGAGGAGTTCATTCTGATAAACAATCTTGATTTCCAATAGCATTCTTCGAGTTTGCTAGCAAGGAAACTCGTCCGTGTCAATATCGCATTTTGCCTGAAAAGTAGCGTTTTTTTTGGATTGATTACAACAGCAAGTAGCGATAAATTCCTGATATGATAGGTGGTTCAGGTTGCTACTAAGTTGCCTCAGTGTCGCCATAGAGGTCGTGCCATTATGTTGGATTCAACCGCTATTGCGTTACTGAATATGGTGTATAGGATTTTATGGCGCACCCTGTAAGGAAACGGAGCGCGAATTTCACGGAACTCTTCAGTTTCCAAGGAGTTATTGCGAGTCATAAAGGATAGGACTGCAAATTGTAATGCATGCCTCTTCGTTTGAGCTCATTCCAATAACAGAAGGCAAATCTGTATCATAAGAACTTCAGGCGGTGTGCTGATGAGATCGCTCATTGATTATAAGAGCAAAAGTGTCATTGAGAGTCCTTTTTCGATTGATTGAATATTCAACTTTCATTCAACTTATTGAATGTGTATTAATTAAATAACTCGACCTCGAATATTTAAATAGTCGAGTAATTTGAGAACGTGGAATATTCGAAATAATCCGATCAATGTGCACAATATCAACAATATTCGAGTATAGATATTATTAATGTTAAAATTACAGCAATAATATACGGATAATCTGAATATTTCACCTTCCCGTCTCTCAGCGTTTCCTCATTTTCGGACGCCGGCGCATCCTTATCTAACCGTTGGACCCGACGTCAGCCGTTCCACCACTTTTGCACGCCGGCGCACCCTTATCACACCGTTGGATCCGTCTCTCAGCGTTTCCTCATTTTCGGACGCCGGCGCATCCTTATCACACCGTTGGACCCGACGTCAGCCGTTCCACCACTTTTGCACCCCGGCGCACCCTTATCACACCGTTGGACACGTGTCTCAGCGTTTCCTCATTTTTGGACGCCGGCGCATCCTTATCACACCGTTGGACCCGTCTCCAGGCTTTTCCCCGATTTTGGATGGCGGCGCACCCTTATCGCACTGTTGGACCCGACTCTAGGCGTTTCACCACTTTCAGACGCCGGCGCCCCTTCTTTCCACAGTTGGACACGTCTCTAGGTTGTCCCCCCACTGTTGGACGCCGGCGTACCGTTGCCGCAAAAGTGGACCCTTTGCATAGGATTATCACCCCTTGTGGGCGCCGGTCCAGCCCTACAGCGCCACCCCTCATCCGTGACCTTCTTCGCCTTCCTGGCTCCCTCTCTTCGACATAAAGAGATCCCACCCATCTCTTCCCTTTTATACTGTCTGTGCTTATCTCATTCATTCCGACTGTAGTAAACACAACAGTCGGTTTTTAACATGTCTGAACATGACAAAAACGGCCCAAAACACCTGTAAATCAAGGGAAAAATCAAAATTTGCAACTTTTTCGTACATAACTCGACGCGCTGAACACGATGGTGTAGATATTTTTCGTTTTTGGTGGCTGGTTCTCGTGCACACACACACACACACACACACACACACACACACACACACACACACACACACACACACACACACACACACACACACACACACACACACACACACACACACACACACACACACACACATGAAGTGCCAATTAATAAGAAGTAAGATACTGCTATAGCCCTAGGCATACTAGCAGCGACGGCGATTTGGTCGCCACGCGATTTAACTTGCAAACGTCACAAAAACTGCCGTGATCATTCCACGCGCATTCATTTTCAACAGCAACACATGATCGCACGGCCGATTCTGACCACTTCTCACGAGGAATCGCGTGGCGACCAAATCGCGAGCCAGTCGCGCTCTGGGCATACTTTGTCTTTTGAACCACCAGCGATTTTCCTCTTTACTCATGCAGTCACGTCGCTACGTCTAGACGTAGCGACGTGACTGAATCGCTCAGTTTCTTGCTTCTTTCTCGTGAAGATTTCTTTGATTTTGATTCATTTTTAAAGGTTTCTCGCTACAACAGTTTCCTTGCTTGATTTGATGAGAATATAGGTAAACCTTTCCTTTTTCAAGCAGTATCCTCTTAATTCGTTCCCAAACTGCAGTATTTCATAGTGTTTTCCATTCTTTCTTCATAACCGATTCCGCATTCTTTCGAATTGTGGACCTTTTACTAGAAATTTCAAAAAGATGACAAAAAATAGTGCTCATTGAGTTAAATAGCGAGTTAGAACCAATTTGACTTGCTAAAATAGTCTCCGAAAACTAAGTGGAAGCCGTTATTCCAACTGGAAAGCTTTTTATTACGGCTTATTAACGCTAGATACGAGTGTGAATATAGCTTGAATATCGAAATTGCAGTGGATTGAGCCTAACGAATCAATCAATGCGATTGCCACTCATGCTCAAACACGCGATCCAGTCGCGGCGACTGGATCGCTCGTGCAAAACTCAGTCGCGGCGACCAAATCGCGTCGCTGCAAGTATGCCTGGGGCTTATCCCGGAGCCTTATGTATTAAATAGTTCTTCTGACTGTTTTTGAGACTCCCGTGTTATAGATTTATTGATGAGCTTTCGGTGCACTAACACCTTCTTCAGACCTACAACATGCTTACAGTATTCAAGCTACATCATTAAGCACCAACAATGCAAACTAACCAAACAGGAAATACAATAATAAGACAAATCAACAGTACACTTCCTAAGCGAACTGTGTTGGAACTCCTTCGTGTACATCATAACGAAGTCCACACATTTGGATTGAAAGAAGATGATCTACGAGAACTCTTAGTAACAACACTGGGATGTAACATCTTCCAGTTCGACGGAGAGTTTTATAAACAGAAACGCGGCCTCGCGATGGGTTTACGAATATCACCACTGCTTGCTGTCATCTACCTGGACTGCATAGAAAGGAGATCACTGGTCACAGGGATTTTATTCTACAAACGTTATATAGATGACGTGTTCGTCATCGGTTCTACCGCTTCCGACTTGCACACGATGATTGAGAACCTCAATTCGCGCGACACGAACATACGTTTTACGGTGGAATCGCCAGATGACAGTGGCTCGCTCCCAAATTTGAATACGAAGGTCCAAATCTGCAACGGTACCAAACAATTCTTGTGGTACAAGAAACCCATCGCCAAAAACATAATGTTACATTCTCGCAGTGCACACCCTCTCTTTATGAAGGCAAACGTGATACGATACCTCATCATTACGAAGGAGAAGACCTGCAGTCGAGTTTCGCCAGAGGTGGAAGAAAATATAAGGCAAATATTGGAAGAAAACGGCTACACGACATCCAAGCCCAGCTCATGGCGCCCTCCTTTTGTCACGGGAGGTATACCACTGGTACTACCATACGTAAATGAACACATTGCGAGGGACGTGAATCGAGTCGTGAGAGCATCAATGCTACCAATAAGGCTGATATTCCGACCACCGCCGAACTTGAAGAACCTGCTAACATCGTCGAGGATGTATGAAGATAAATGTGGCGGAAAGAACTGTACCTACTGCACAGAAAAGAAAATCTATGAGCTGCGAGGAACTGTGTATTTGGTAACATGCGAGGGATGCGGACAAAAGTATATAGGAGAGACTTCGCGACCTCTCTATAAACGACTGGATGAACATGTGAGAGCGTTGCGCAATCCTTCCTCCTACCCGAACAGTGGTTTTTCGCGCCACCGCACCCTATGCCACACGCATGAACATCCGCCAGCGATCCGAGCTACTGTATTACACCGCTCAGTGGAGACCCCGCTAGAAAGGAAACTGATAGAGGCCTTGGAGATAAAGCGACAGTCCCCCGAAATAAACAACAAAGATGAGCTCATGGATGCCATGAGACTTATCACATAAGGGTGGAGATTGTGACCCCGTCATATATAATGTCGCGTCTCGGATAGCTCTCATTCGCTTAGGAAGTGTACTGTTGACTTGTCTTATTATTGTATTTCCTGTTTGGTTAGTTTGCATTGTTGGTGCTTACTGATGTATCTTGAATACTGTAAGCATGTTGTAGGTCTGAAGAAGGTGTTAGTGCACCGAAAGCTCACCAGTAAATCTATAACACGGGAGTCTCAAAAACAGTCAGAAGAACTATTCGAATACTACTCGATTTCCTCAGCACTCTAGTAGGCACCTGCTAAGAGCAAAGCGCGCAACAAGTTCGTCGAAAATGAGCGCCAGCACATCAGACAGACTTGTGACTGAGTAGAATGCAGAACATTCCCGCTGCTGTTCTTGTTCGAGAGCTGTTGGGACTATGCCGGATTTTCCAAAAGCATCAAGAGCCCAACTATGAACCAGAGATAAAAAATTCTATGGAAGCTACCTCCGGGGCGTTTCCTCTCCACGGATAGGTAACGGCCGCCAGTAAGTTTTGTGCAGAACATTGTTTTTGACCCTCTAACGACCTCTTCATGGCAGAACCGCAATAACTTATTTTGTTCACGGTTGTTCCTTACATGCTGCAAGTAGGCTCGTTACATTTCAGCAGAATCTTCTTATTAGAGGTAACAAGAACATCGCTGCGTCCCACTTTTCGACACATATGACCAAATGGACGAAAGAGCAATTTTGAAACATTTATTTGAGAAGGAAAGGTATGTTCGGATGTCAAAGGCTACGAAGCAAGGTAGCGGAAGGTGAACGAGGAATTTGACATATTCTACTTCGTCAAACCTTCTATCACAGAATTTCTTTCAATGAAACTGTCGCATAAAATATTTAGAACGATGAGGTCAACTTGTGCTGTAGTAATTAAAAAGGCTGTTCGTGGTTAAATTGAACAACAAATGTTAGACTTTGTGCGAACGACTAACACACGGTTCGGAATTCACTTCATACATTCGATGTATTTGCGACACAAGCCCGTTTGAAACGAGACTGTCGCTGATAATTTGCACGATATCCAAATCTACACATTCCCGCATTGGCGAGCGCTACCTATACGACAAGCGACCGTGGGAAGAAATTTCACAACACCGTCCTAGCCAATAGATCTGTGACGGCACAGCTGATATGAGTAGTATGAGAGACTTACTTGCATTTGAGTGTTGCTGCTAAAGTGTTGCTATTCAATGTATATATTTCAGGCAGTCGTATACACAACAATTCAAATTTCTGGCGAGCAGATGAGCTTTGCAGTTATATTTACCGTTCGAAAACTTGCAAAGACAACGACGCCTCACCAGCCGCGTTTAACAGAACATCAGTTCAAGGAGTGGTCGCTCCTCCTTCTCCAGCAAATCGACAAGTAAATGTGTGTACAGTTTCTTGTGTGTCATACGAACAATTTTGTAAGCCAAATTACTCAGTCCATCTTCTCGCCAATCTCTAGTCGTTAGTTCCATAAGTTTGTGACGGCATCTGAATTTTTTCGTTTGAGCACGATCTGTTAAGAAAACTATTAGATAAGTGAAGCAATAGAGGTAAAAAACTAACGGATTCACTGGGTTGCTCTTTGGTTCACTACTGTGCTTAATCATTGTGTAACGAGCAATATTTTCCGGATATCGATCGACATCGTAACCAGCCGTTACTACCCTAAAAAAGTTCCTACAAAGCTGCAACGTTAACCTTATACAGATACCAAGAGAACTGGGCTAATAATATCGACGCTTCAGCTATGATGTTATCATTACACTTCTATTGCTTCGAGGAAGGCAACAGTTCTACCAGAGAAATAAAATCACAGATCAACAAAACTATCGCTACGTGCCAATNAAAACATTTAGTAGCAGCTCATATTGCTAACGTAGACGAATTCATATCTGCCCTCAATCGCTGCGAACTTCCTAAAGACGTTTGTTATGCCAGCTTTGACGCAGCATCTCTCTACACTAACGTCAACAATGATGAAGCAGTACACGCTGTGTTGGAACTCCTCCGTGTACATCATAATGAAGTCCACACATTCGGATTGAGAGAAGATGATCTACGGGAACTCTTAGTAACAACACTGGGATGTAACATCTTCCAGTTCGACGGAGAGTTTTATAAACAGAAACGCGGCCTCGCGATGGGTTTACGAATATCACCACTGCTTGCTGTCATCTATCTGGACCGCATAGAAAGGAGATCACTGGTCACAGGGATCCTATTCTACAAACGTTATATAGATGACGTGTTCGTCATCGGTTCTACCGCTTTCGATTTGCACACGATGGTTGAAAACCTCAATTCGTGTGACCCGAACATACGTTTTACAGTGGAATCGCCAGACGACAGTGGCTCACTCCCATATCTGAATACGAAGGTCCGGATCTGCAACGGTACCAAGCAATTCTTGTGGTACAAGAAACCCATCTCCAAAAACATATTGTTACATTCCCGCAGTGCACACCCTCTCTATATGAAGGCAAACGTTATCCGAAACCTCATCATAACGAAGGAGAAGACCTGCAATCGAGTTTCGCCAGAGGTGGAAGAGAATATAAGACAAATATTGGAAGAAAACGGCTACACGACATCCAACCCCAGCACATGGCGTCCTTCTTTTGTCACGGGAGGTATACCATTGGTACTACCATACGTAAATGAACACATTGCGAGGGACGTCAATCGAGTCGTGAAAGCATCGATGCTGCCAGTAAAGCTCATATTCCGACCACCGCCGAACTTGAAAAGCCTGCTAACATCGTCGAGGATGTATGAAGATAAATGTGGGCGAAAGAAGTGTACCTACTGCACAGAAAAGAAAATCTGTCAATTACGAGGAACTGTGTATATGGTAACATGCGAGGGATGCGGACAAAAGTATATAGGAGAGACTTCGCGACCTCTCTATAAACGACTGGATGAACACGTGAGAGCGTTGCGCAATCCTTCCTCCTACCCGAACAGTAGCTTTTCACGGCACCGCACCCTATGCCACACACATGAACATCCGCCGACGATCCGAGCTACTGTATTACACCGCTCATTGGAGGCCCCGCTAGAAAGGAAGTTACTAGAGGCCTTGGAGATAAAGCGACAGTCCCCTGAAGTAAACAACAAAGATGAGCTCATGGATGCTATGAGACTTATCACATAAGGGTGGCGATTATGACCCCGTCATATACCATGTCGCAACTCTAGTAGCTCTCATTCGCTTAGGAAGTGTATTGTTGATCTGTCTTGTTATTGTGTGCCCTGTTTGGTTAGTTTGTATTGTTGGTGCTTATTGATGTAGCCTGAATATTGTAAGCATGTTGTAGGTCTGAAGAAGGTGTTAATACACCGAAAGCTCACCAATAAAGCTATAACACGGGAGTCGTCAAAACAGTCTCAAGAACTATCTATTGGTTGATCACGACAAATGGGATGCATAGATGTGTGAGCAGTTATTCAAGTTAATGATCCTCCATGTCTGTGATCGCATGGACTATCAGATTTCTTTGGTTTAGCTTGAAAATAAAAATGGATTGATTTACTTTATCCAGGTCTCTCTTTATTTTGAAAGACATTCGAGTCTTTGAATGTCTTCTCTTAACTTCCATTATTTGCGAAATTTATGTACATACGCAGTCATTATACGAAATTCAGGCATTGATAACATCTGTAATGTACATACTCTTGACATACCAGCCTTTCAGATTTCTATTTTTGGTGTTGTTAAATTCCATGGGATTTCCTTATATAACACCATTTGCTATCTACGTAATAGATGCACCACGCCTAGCTGTTTGATCCCTTCCGCTTCCGGGGTCTCATTCCGCGATGGTGACGTGTCCTATTATCCAGAAAGGATGCTTCATGAAAAGTGCAGAGCGGCAGCTTCGTTTTTAGAAATTCTGTTCTAAAATAAATTAAGTAACAGGGAACGTGGTGGTAATTTGGCCAATGAAAAGCAGTGGTCTCGTAATTACACTGACCTTTGCCATCACGCGATCAGTGCTCACTTTAGAAGAGAAATGTATGTAGCTTAATTAGTCCTGAGATTATCCACGAGAATCCAAAAAAAGTGAATGAAGCCAATTTCCTTTCACGGCAAAAAATAGGAATAACAAAACCGAATTAGGGCATGTGGTGCGCGTTGTGTTAGAGACGATGGAATATCCGTGTGGGTGTCGAAACGAGCAGAGCAAAAGCCAAATGGCTCCAGTGAAGCGAGAAAAAAATCGAGCGCTGGACTCCGAAATTGAATTCACCGACACGAAGCAACAGAAAGGATCAGTAGTGTCAACAGAAGCGAATGACGTTGCGAGAGTCGCCACGGGATAATCATTTCGAGCTATTTTCGGCACAAACAACTACCGGACAACAAATCCTTCCAGAGCAATGCGTTGGGATTAACTTGTTCAGGCTCCTCCCCCTCCGGTTGGTTGCTTCAGCGTATACCGCTGGCAGGATGTGGGGGAGGATCTGTTGATGGCTAGTGAGCGGCGTAATCAGCGAGTACATGTTAGAACAAACACGTGCTTAGGGAAAGAGGCGGTTGCGTCAGTCTATTTTGTCAAGATATCTGCAAACTTCTGATCAAGCGGTAATCAGAAAAAGGGTATACAGTGGCGGCCACATATTTAGCACGCTGCCAATTTTGGGTGATCAACTGATGAAAATATTTCAGTACTGGAAGGAGCTATCAGGACAATATTCCAGAATATGATAAGGCATCGTATTCTCCTTTTCGCCTCAACTTTGTTGCTCCGGGAAATGCTTCTGGATGGGATTGCACGCAATGAGAGCTAAAAATGCAGTGCTTTTGGATATGTTTCAGTTTCTCACCTAGATGACTTTATGGGATCTGGGTAAAATGTGATTTTATACTCGATATAATTGCGTGTTTTGCTATAGTAGTTTCAATGAGCTGTTTTTCACTTAAGGGGAGAACGGAATTTGTCAACCGGAGTAAAAAAATGGTGAAAAAAGGATTCACGGTGATTCCGGGGATAAACCGAGCATTTCAAGCTGCGGATTTTTTTCCGATTTGTGTTGCTAACAGACCATCAGATACTGAAAGGAAGATTCCGGGGCTTGCTTTATTAGCAAGATTCATAAAAATGAATTTTTTTGACGAAATTGACGGTTTGTTTCTGTCTCTAGCACCAGCCGGTGCGTAGAGTCCGGTAAAAGCGTTTATAGGGAAATGTTGAAGGGAATCATGCTCAACCTGAATCACTACTTCATTTCCTTCCATGGCGAGATACACGAATTTTACACAGAATTCAGGAAAACTGACGAAATTGAACTTTTATTTTTTTAGTCCAGTTTGAACGGGCTCTGCGCCCATGGTAAGCAACAGAAAGGAAGCCCTCATAGTGCCTCAACACATACTCGAACTTGGTTTTGATTGCTCGTCATTAGGCTGAGAAATGCAAAAAAATTCTGTCCGCCAAAATCGTGGGTGTGCTAAATATGTGGCCGCCACTGTACGTAAGTACCAGGGTTGAGCGGATCCAACCCGCTGTTCGGTGGTAGGGATATTGAATCTTTCGCTCTTGGCCAAGAGGGGAAAATTTTTGTGGAGAATTCCGTTATTCGTGATCCGCTATCCGCTACCCGGTCATTTTTAGACTCTCCGTTATCTGGACCGTTATTTGGATCTTGGAAAAACTCGTATAGGCCCATCCCTGATATCTACGTAATAGCGAAGTCTCGTAAGAGTCATATCCAATTCCATCCAAAGATCTTGTGCGTTAGACGCCGTTCAAATTTAACAATGGAGGAAAGGGGGTGCGGGCTACCGAGCTTCTGTAAACTTGGCTAAAGCCAAGTGTGACAGTCGAGCAAATACTATTTTCGCACTACATAACACCCAGTGCAAGGGCAAACCACAGTATTATTCTTGAAAATGACAATCTGTGCCTCTCTGGGTATCCAAAAAAAATCAGGGTTAGGATTCATGAATGCAAAACCAAGCGAAACCATGATGGCAAACCAACTTTTGCGTCCTGCTTCTCTCAACGTTACGCAGTCTATAGGATAACGTTAGCCAACGTTGGTTTGCATGGTTAGCTTTTCATGAATCCCAGCCTAGATAATCACCGGATGTTCTTTGGACAATGTCTGAGAGATTCGAAGCGGATCAGAATACGAATAGTGTTTCAATCCCATTCAAGCCTCTGAAGGAGATGTTACTGTCGAAACGTACGTAGGTCCGCATGGAGTAAAGATCCACCTACCAACCTGGTTGGAGCTGAAGTTCGTTATTGAATTCTAAAAAATACGCCAGAGTAAAAAAAACGGAGTACATGAAGATTAGTTAAGAATGAGGATTAAGTATATGAAAATATGTATATGACTGCTTGTATATGAAACAGACCGTTCCAGCAGACTATGAAAAACTAGTGTTTAGGAAGAGTGAAACGAACAAAAAACTGTAGCTTAAGAAGCTGTAGCTAAGCTAAGCTAAAGCAAAGAACTGTAGCTAAACGGAGATAGAAACCGTTTGTGGTAAGGTGGGTAAAGTGAGAAAAATCTCCCGAGATCGCGATTCTAGTGGTATTTGCTGAATTTCTATGTGGTTCTCTACCCAATGAGAATTTCTCGGATCTCTCAGAAATTCTCCACCTAAACGCATTTTGACCTCCTTTCAGCTTTCTCACTTGTCACCAAATTTCTCGGCAACTTAATTAGTTAACCCTTTGTCCCGCCCATTAATTACGGTCATGAGCAGAAAATCCAACGATGTTTGTTCACAGTAATGACACCAGGCGTAATTCAGGATTTCAAACAGAGCTGGAGCATCCAGTAGAGAAAGGCTAGTAGTTTAGGGAAAAATAAATCGTTTTCATCAAAGAAAATGACAAGATTTGCAAAAAGAATAGCGTTGATAGTGACCGGCACATGAATTGCCCCGTACGCAAAATTTCTGGAGGTTTCATTGGTTACCTCATCTACCATGTAATACATGTGTACCTCCCATAGCCATGAAAATAGCACTTTGACTCAAAGTGAGTGTGATATTAGTGCGAATCCCTTTAGACGATCTTCCTATCTTCCAGAACGTTCCACTCCAAGTTTTTGGAAATTTGAGAAAGAAAAACGATTTCTTTCTCAGAGTAATATGTACTTATGTCTCCGGGAAGCGTTAGCCTAAGACGAGGTCATTGAAGAGCAGAGGCAAGAGATAGATAGGCCAATTGACAATTGAACACCTGAAAGACAAAAAAAGCCGTAATAAGAAGATGTTTTGAGAAGGATGGGATTAGAAGTCAGGCTTTTCACTGATGAGCTCAGGAAAATAAAAGCTGGCTCATGTTCTGGCTTTTGAAGAACGCTCTATGATGGTGTAAGAAAAAAAAAACAAACACAGGCGCCGGATCATCATACAGAGGTTGTCTCGCCGAAACCGAGCCGTCGTTCCGCCCTGTTGACGTTGTTTTTGCATTCCTGGAAAAAATAAGTCTGTTACTGGTAAAAAATTCGATTACCAAAGGTGCAAACGGCGGGAACAACGAAAAGATCCGTGTCCAGCTTGTGTCCAGGAAGTACACGTGCCAGAGGACAGCATTTTGAGGCCGCCTATATCCGATGAAACAGCGGTGACGTCCTAATCAAATTGTAGTCCAATATACTGGTAACATGGAAGGCAATTTTCTTTCTTGAGAGTTCAGCTAACGCAGTTATCTGGCGCTTTTCAGGTCTGGTCTTCAAGCACCGCTAATCTATGAGAACTCATACCTAAATGGCGTAGAACAAACACCAACTGTGAAAAACACTTTATGGGTAAGAGACTTGGGAGAAATCCAAGAGCACTATGTGTGCTCTCGAAACAACCAACACGAAGTGCAAATTCTTTGACGTACGAACATCTTGAGGAATGGATAATGAGAGTGGAAAAAGGCGCTGACTCGTAGGCACAGCCTTGTAGGAGTCTACTTTTTTCGAGGCAATTACTACGAGGAATAGTCACCCATAGAAAACGAGTGGGTGCAAAGCAACACATATCCAGGCCTTATCGTGGATTCAGTGCTCAGGCAAGGGCAAACAGGGTTTCGTCCATTAGAGCTCTTTTAGCGCTGCACTCATTTTCAGTAATTACGCGAAAAAGTACGTGCGATCTCTCATTTAGTAGTCGAACGTTGTACGTCACTAAGAACGTCCATATTTGCCGTCGGAATGTATCTGGAACCACTAAAGAAGAGCAAAAGAAATCCGCACCCCAGTGGATCGGAATAACACTGTCTAAGCCTTTCTCGGCCAGAAAAAGCTGATGGGGAAATGTACATAATTAGCGCTTTCTCAGAAACGTCTCGACGCCTTCAATGCGAATTCCGAGCCAATTTCGGCGCGAGGGACATAGACCTCGCGCTCAGGACAACATGGCACCTATTAAAAAGCAGTCACAATGACAATAATAGAGTGCAGGAAGTTGACCGCTGAGTGTTTGCCGGCATACCTGAATGTCCGGGCGTAGTTCGCCAGAAACTGCCGCGATTTCTTTTCACACCAGTGCAAGCTTGAATTATCCAGAATTGTGGAAAGGTGGTGTAAACATGTGATGTAAGGAGGAGGAAAACGTGACGTTTATGGGAATCTCTCTACAAACGACATCAGCTAACATGATCTATTGTTGGTTCCATTGTTTTCCTCAACACCATGTGTAATCGGGCTTGCTCAACACCATCTACGTAGCAAATACGTGTGACTCAAGCAGTGATGAGAAATGGAACAGATGAATGGAGAGTTGCAAAAATAGAATAGACGCTGAACAATGCTCGATTTGTGAGGTGAAGCGTGCGAATTTTGAATGGTAATGGGAGGAAACAACGTAATGGCAAAGCTCTTGTTTGCTAAAGAGTTTGCTGAAATAATAAATAACTAACCTGTACGAGTCTTTGTTGTACCAATAACATGATTGCAGGAGCTAGAAGCTCGTTTCCCATCTAGACTAAGGAAACCTAGATGGCATGGCCGACGTCTACAGACACTTGTTCCACCCGCACGCGCAGCACCAGGCCATTTTGCCTTTTCGAATATGGGAAAACAGCCATTCGTGGATATAAAGGTGTTTTTCGGTATCTTAGAACTTTATTGGTCGCATTGTTAGCGAAGTGGAAGTTATCATGGGTTTTTCCTGAAGCGTATTAGACTTACACAAGATGAATAGTGGATAAGAAATAAATTCCTCACTGTTGGTTTCTGGGCTTAACTAGACCAACAGTGAGACTTCTTTGGTGCCGCTCATTAGAATGATCTGTGATGCCCTTTTTGAGAAAATACCAGGAACAGTCGGGGCGCGTGTGGCGCAGTGGTAAGAGCTCGCTGCGCACGCACACGGTCGATGGTTCGATCGTGCCCGTGGCCAACCAAACCATCCATCCCCTTGGTACCGGAGTAGTCTGGAAGGCAGGCAAGCACTGAATTGGTTTATCGCACGTCCGCAAATCTCCCATACAAAGGCGCTGTTAATGCCAAATGCAGATAAAAGAAGAGTTGAAGAAGACTTTAAACTATAAGGACCAGCAAGGTGAGCAATATTTATATGTTTATTTCAGGAATTACTTTTTTATTTGAAATGATATGAGCCTCAAATTATGGAAAAATTCTGTTGTGCTAGCCCACATAGCACCCCTTCCCGCCATTCAACTTGTGGTACCCGTCACAATTCTGTCATGTGAACGAGGAACTAGTTTCCAGAATATATATAACTTTTCTTCTGTGCCATACAGGTTGTTATAAAGGACACGTCTTTATTTCGGCCTTACGTTTCGACTAAACGTCGTCTTCAGAGGCCTGAAAGTGGTTCAAAATTTCAATCTACCCTCTAGACCACCAAAGACCTCCTCACACCCGTTTCTTCAACTCTTCCAGGCTAGACAACATGAGCCTCCAGCTGACGAACGAACTCACCACGTGTCCCACCGGTTTAGCGGAGCTGGATGCCACCGCAACAGCAACTGATCGTCAAAGATGGCAAATGGATACTGTATGCCGCAGCCTTGGTCTTATAGGCATGCGCTAGTATCTCGACGATCTTATAGCTCGCATAGTGATAGAAACGGCATTAGATCACTTGTTATAGACATCTGTTCGTTTCTGCTGTTCAACCCTGGGGCACGCGCGAAAATCCACAACGCCTCAAGAGCTTTCCTAGCCGAAATTTCAGTTTCGAGCGCCAGGATGGTACACCTTATTTCAAAGTCATTCCCGCCGTGGTCCTCCTTCCTATGCTTTCCCAGTGGTGTTATCAAGCTCTGCCGTCTTTTACTTGCCAAATGTTCATTTATACGAACACTCAGGGAGCGGCCGGTCTCACCGATGTAAATGGCATGGCAGCTTGTACACTCTATCTGGTAAACTACCCCTGATTTTGCGCAGTCACCAATTCTTCCGTTAGGGCAGACGACGCAGTCCCGTGAGATGCAAGTCCTGTCGTAGAGTCTGTTTCGAACTAGTTGTCGTCTTATATTTTCGTTAGGAATATTGACCAAGACGACATTCTGTAATTGGGCTCGATTCAGACACTGCCTGATTGCGGTACTCACCCTATCGGAAATAAATGGTAGACAAAAGGGAAGTTTCTTTTCGTTCCGACTGCCTTTACTCATCATAGGTGTTGGTTTCCTCACTCGCTTAGGTCGCGGTGGGTAACCGTTGCTGTTTATTATCTCGTTTGCCATTCTCAGTGATTCCTTTCGCTCATTTTCGCCACTCGAAACGTTTGAAGCCGTTTTGAGCATATTGCGGACAATGGCTCGCTTCACGGCAGTGGGGTGGGCAGAGCGTGCGTGCAAAATAATGTTTTTCGAGCTCTCTTTGCGATACCATTTCACATGTAGCTTGCCATTCGCGAGCATCAGCTGTGTGTTCAGATAAGGCAGCCAACCTTCGTTTCGTTTTTCTCTTGTGAAACTTATGTACTGTGACTGCTGATTGAGTATTCTGAAACACTCATCCATTTCGGATTGTGTCAAAGTTACGATACAGCAGTCATCGATGTAACGACAGTACATAAGTGGACACCTTGACAGCACAGGCTCCTCTATTTTGCTCATGAAGCATATAGCGAGCACCGGTGCTAGTCTCTGACCCATTGCCAACCCTCTTATTTGTGAAAAATATGTACCCGACCACCTGAAAATGTTACAACTTAGGCATTCCTTAACTAGGGTCATTACGCGTGCTTTACTCAGCCCATACATATTCATATCTCTGCCATGCATTTCAAGCATTTCAGAGAGAGCCTGTAGGGCAGAACTGTTCGTAACGTTAGTGTAAAGCGATGTTACGTCGAATGACTCCATTACGCAATTTTGGTCAAAGTTCGTGCTGCGTAAGTGTTCGAGGAACTGGCCCGTGTTCGTTAAAAAAGTTATATATAATCATAGTAACGATGCCCAGGTTCTACGACCAGAGAACATGGAATAGTTTCCAGAATGTTAATAGCGCAGCTAACAGCAGCGGTAATTTAAGCACTAATGAATAGAAATAAATGCGTTGTAAAGGACATTACGTGATTTGAATGATGAGATTAGATTCGAATAAAACGCTAACCGAATGGGCAGAAAAATTAGCTACAGCCATCGCGGAGCAGGCTTTTGTCCGTTCTGCCTAACTGTAAGAGAGAGAACAGGGACTGCTTGTATCAGAGAATACTCAGAGTGAGCATGTCAACACCATATGTATATGTAAACTTATCCATCGTTAACATGGCGTCAACACGTTTACCCAGGGTAATTTCAATGATGCAACAAGGCCATGGAGAGATTGAGTTTATGATTATTAGATTTTGGGTTTATTTAAGAAGAACGAAAGAAGTGATGTCACAGTCGGTGAAGACGCGCACAAGACAGGCATGGATTACTCACGGATACCAATGTGTAAGTAGGTCTGTATCTAGTGAGCGTTTATGGATCCTACTCTTCTCGGTGTGTGGAAAGGCTCTACTCTGATGTTGAATGGCAATACATTTTACGGGACTTCGTGTTTGGCAAGACAGTTTACGGGATAAAATTTTGTTTGGCAATACATTTTACGGGAGAATGAGTGAAGAGCCTGTTTGGCGATACAAATGGCAAGACAGTGTGTTTGGCAAGACAGTTTACGGGTGTTTGGCGATACAAAAGGCAAGGTTTGTGTGGCGATACATTTTACGGGTGTTTGGCGATACAATTGGCAAGACATTG
>JARK01001340.1:248513-264882 GCA_000688135.1 Ancylostoma ceylanicum | reverse complement strand
CGGGTTGGGTTAGTCTGAAGAAATTATCGGACTGGCGGTGACAAATTGAGTTGAGAACAGAGATTGAGAGAGACACGGAATCTCATCAGACAAGACACCGACCACCTTTTTAGGGTCTGCGGCCTCTTCGGACAAATTTTATTCTCTTTTTAGGGGGGCGAGACTCTATCAGTGCGCTGTCCAATGCAGATATAAAAGTCAGAAAAAGTAATCTCCTCAACTTGGTCAGCTTCGTGCCTTAGCGAGGTTGCTCAGGAGGGAGATGGGTGAGAACGACAACTGTTGTAGTGCCTGCGGACCGACGCTAAAAACTCCGCAGCGCCATCTTTGGACCTTGAATAGCGGATCTCTAAAACGAGTGAGGTGGATCTCACAATATCTCACAATGATACGAAAGTTGTCGGGAGGTCCGCGCGTGGAATGGCATTTCCTGCTCGTAATACTCCACGACCAAACGTTGTTACCTAGCGACATCTTCGGCAATATCGTCGCCAAAAACGGATCAAATTTTTTGGCAGAATCGGCCGGTGTATGAGGGGAGTGGAGAAGTTTTTTTCGCAAGTGTCCAGACGACAACCACAAACATGGAAATGGCGTGATTGAGTTCGGAAACGCCACGACGACAGCTTATGCACTGCATAATGCGGTGATGCAAGACGACAACACTGTAAACAACCGCCTTGGGACGAGCAGGCTACGTGGGGGGAAACGTGGCGCTGGCATTTCAAGACGTGGGCGAGGACAAATTTGAAAGATGAGCTGATTGAAAATGTGGATGCAATTTTTGCAGCGGCAGATCTATGCATGTACGGAAATCTCAGATTTCAATGCAGCTCATTCGTTCTTCAACCAGAACCTCTTCGTCTATTAACGAAGACAGCTTCACTAGAAAACTTATGCTTAGATCCTACCGCATGTCTTATTTTGTAATACCCAGCAGCATTGAGCGCAACAAGGTTTTTGGTCTAAAAACATTAGAGGTAAGAAGGAAAAGAAATAACTTGATCATAGCCTACAAGCTATTCAAGGGACGTATAAGCATTCCTCCATCTGATTTTTTCCGTATAAATGAGTCCAAAACAAGGGAAGATCCATTTAAAATCTCTATTAATACAGCCAGGTCTCAGGTCAGGTCGAAGTTTTTCACCAATAGGATCTGCTCTTGCTTTAATTTAGTTTTACGTTCTAATGTTTTTTCTGCTAAACTAAATGTGTTTCGTAAGCGTGTTATGCACTTCGTATAGGGGTTTTCGCTCAGGCTTTTATCGTGTTTTACGTGTTTTATTTTATTTACGCATGTGTTTCACATGTCCAATAAAGAAAGAAAGAAGAGGGCTTACTGGTAAGAACAATATGTGGTAGTAGCAAAGGTGATACGACCAGAAGACACAGAATGAACATTAGAAGTAACATTAGAAGTAATCAACTGAGTCTTTTCTGGACTTTTATGGGCCCTACACAGTGGCTTGCGAACGCAGCCGATAAGCCAAGTCAGTGCTTAATCCTCCCAGACCTTCTGGTACCAATTTACCGACCCCGGAGTTACTTATCGCTTGGTTCGCCATGGGCGGGATCGAACCATCGACAGTGCGCGTGCGCAGCAANAGAGCGTGTGAAAAACAACGCCGGGATATCTCTTCCGAGCATTTCCTTCAAACGGAAAGTAGAGCAGTAGTAAGTGTAAATCCCTTCGTTGCTCAAACATAAATTGCGAAAAAAGTGGTTAAGAGACCTTCTGGAGGTTTGTCATCGATATTATTAATAACGTGAGGAATTATGAATGAAACAAACGTAGATTGATGGATCAATTATGAATAAAACAAACGTAGATTGATGGATCAATCATGGATAAAAGGATGTCTATCTTGTGAAAATGTGCATATACAGTAGCGGTCATGAAGATATGATCAGCTGCCGCTCCAAGGAATCTTTTGCTAGAACTCACTTCTAGATTGAGGTGTTCAGAGGAATATTGGATACACCTCCAAATTCTATGGATGCTTCCTGACCGCAGCTGTGCATGGTCACAGAATCAATTCAGTTTGGATTATCAAGCAAAGGTTCCGCCTCCAGCAGTGGCTCTGACCATATCTTATTGGCCGATACTGTACTTTGATTGCTACAATAAACGGTACAAAAAGCGTATTGTCGAACAAAGTGTTTAACACTGCATTATGTGACATTTCTCACTTTTCAATTCTGCAAGCACCTTCATATTTGTTATTATTGCTATATGCATACATTTGTGCATAGCTTGTTGACGTTTTCCAGACAGATACTTCATAATTTCATAGTGAAAAAAGAGAAGTGAGAATCCAAAGTTCAGTCAATGAGCCTACTTCGCATCTAGCCAGACTACTAAACTCTGGTAAATGGTGTGCTCCGGACAACAATCTATTTATGTCAACGAATAGAGTGCTAATGAAACAATGTATGTGTGCTCTCCACATCTTTCTTCTAAGAAAAAGGCAATCAGTCCGTTTTTGTAGCCGGAATTTCNAATAAAACAAACGTAGATTGATGGATCAATCATGGATAAAAGGATGTCTATCTTGTGAAAATGTGCATATACAGTAGCGGTCATCAAGTATGATCAGCTGCCGCTTCAAAGAATCTTTTGCTAGAACTCACTTCTAGATTGAGGTGTTCAGAGGAATATTGGATACGCCTCCAAATTCTATGGATGCTTCCTGACCGCAGCTTGACATGGTCACAGAATCAATTCAGTTTGGATCATCAAGCAAATGTTCCGCCTCCAGCAGTGGCTCTGATCATATCTTATTGGCCGATACTGTACTTTGATTGCTACAATAAACGATACAAAAAGCGTATTTTCGAACAAAGTGTTTAACACTGCGTTATGTGACATTTCTCACTTTTCAATTCTGCAAGCACCTTCATATTTGTTATTATTGCTATATACATTTGTGCATAGCTTGTTGATGTTTTTCAGACACATACTTCATAATTTCATGGTGAAAAAAGAGAAGTGAGCATCCAAAGTTCAGTCAATGAGCCTACTTCGCATCTAGCCAGACTACTAAACTCTGGTAAATGGTGTGCTCCGGACAACAATCTATTTATGGCAACGAATAGAGTGCTAATGAAACAATGTATGTGTGCTCTCCACATCTTTCCTCTGTGAAAAAGGCAATCAGCCCGTTTTTGTGGCCGGAATTTTCTTGAAACTATAACAAGATGGTTCAACGATGAAAATTATAGGAAGAGTATCAGCAAAACGTTGCAATCATCATAATTCGACGGAGAAATTCGAAATATTAGTATTGGTCACGAAATGAAGGAGGTACACGGAAAACAGAATGCTTGGGCAAGCACAGAAGGTCCCGAAATAGATTGTGGATTAAAGAGCAGCATGAGATTCTAACTTACTGAGCACTCCCGACGCTACAGAAAAATGAAAACTTTCAAATATTTCCCATTACGTTTGCAAAAAATTCTCTGTCATTCCACAGAAATTCCCATGCGGTGCACTAAATTTAGAGTGACTTATGAGTACTTGTAGAATCGGGCAATTTTCTTATGTATCCATGGTGAGAATTCTCAGCGTCCCGGTATGTACTACACAAATCATTTCTCAGATGGGGTGACGTACGGACTGCGAGCCGGGAATGGATCCATCAATTTTGTTCTCATGGAAAGGGTTACTCCTTCTGCTTGGTTTATAACCATGATGCACAGCTTCAATGCTCTGCTGAAGACGTTTCTCTCTAGGGGAGGTTATTTTCTGAGAGGTTATTTTCTAATGGGCTATTAGGTAACTCGTCACGTAAAAAGTCTGCGTATGTGGCCATTTCACCAATATTACAGTGCCCGCAGCCCTCAATGAGCCTTATGATTCAAGGAGTGTAGGGGACATTCGTATTCATGAATTCTTACGCATATTTTTACGTTTTCGTCTACGACAATTACGGAAAACAAGCTACTGGCCGATTGTCAATTACCAGAGAATATGCCATAGGGGTGGTCAAGTATGTATACCGCTTGCGGTAAGAGCTGCTTTCCTGTAGATTGCTGTAGGAAATCCATCCAACAATTCTTACAAGGAGCGTTCGCAGGAACTTGCAAGAACTGTTGCAGCTCTGAATACTCCAAATACATACATACGTGCAATACGGAAAGAAAAAGGAAAAAAGTTGAAAAAGTTCTGAGAGTTGTATTCTGTGGTAAACTACAAACACAGTGAATAACTAAAAAAGCTGAGAAACGAAGTGCTGGAATACTGTAATCATATTTTTTCAATAGCTAGCATACGTATATACTGCAAAGAGCGGTTTTTCTTTTGTAGTAAAATCCGTTGAATTCAGTTTACGTGCACGCACCATGTGGAGATCTCTGAGCGTACTGTATTAGGGAAAAGCCAGCAAACACGGTAATTCTCATTTCTGAAGTCCTCTACCGTGTAATCGGAGGTAAAGAGTCATGGCAGTGAGTACAACCCAAAGAATAGCCACCTATCTACTGAGATATTGTCATGAACGTTGATGTTAGTGTTGCCTTTTTGGTTTCCGACTGCGCCAGTTTACGTTCTACTTACCTTCCTCACACTTGCAGATGCGCGCCTGATATCCTCATGGCGGGACCCACGAACGCCAAGCGATGCGCGAAGGAGTGCAGGAAAGGCAATACTCGTTTTCATGTCATGGTATATGGGATTAACCTCCCTTGAAACCACAGACTACGACAGAATCTTCGACACAAAGGTCTCAGTGAGTGCTGCCTTTAAATATCAGGTAGTGTCAGCAGGGAACCTCCTGTCAGGTGACAATATAAAACATACATGTGGAAAAAAATTGCATGGTTGAGAGGAAGAATGTTGAGGAGGGGAAGAGGCAGAATTGCAGAGTTGGAGGGGTTCAGTAAGAGCGATAGAGCCCTTCGTGGAAAACGAGGAAAGAGGATTCATTTTTGAACTTTCCTACTCTAAAATTCATGTGTACTGAAAGCGCTTCGAATTCAAGAGTTGAATGAATGAATACTACCTAGTTGCTGAAGCCATGACCCAAGCCCGTAAAAATTATGCATTGAAAAAGTCACTGGGTCTGTGCCTACCTATCTTCAGAAGGAGCAATTTTCGAAATCGATCTTATAGGCTTCTTTCTTGCATTCCCCAGCCGCATGAATTTTTTAAATTATTATCTCGCCCGAGAGCAGAGCCACAGTCAGAAAAACGCTCCGTAAACAATGATAATTATGAAACTTCGAAATTAAAAATAGTGAGTTCAGTAGCTCCACTAGAAGATAACTGCCTCAGTTGGATCTATAATTGGAAAGAAAGTGCACAAAATTGGAGGAGTCCCATTACCTGTTGCAGTTTTTTGTAACCTTTAGAAATGTTTTTTTTTCGTCGAAGTGCAACACTATTCCAACATATTCTCGGGAGAACATGCGCTTATTTTCATCCCATCAAACAAAAATATTGAATAGGATCTTAGTTCAAAGTTCCAGCTGGCCAGGGCCTTTCATTGACGAAAATATAATTTTTCTTCATCGAGAAATTAGGCAAAATTGTAAAGCTGGAGAG
Organism: Ancylostoma ceylanicum; assembly: GCA_000688135.1. NCBI lineage: Eukaryota > Metazoa > Nematoda > Chromadorea > Rhabditida > Ancylostomatidae > Ancylostoma > Ancylostoma ceylanicum. The sequence continues at coordinate 259,340 of JARK01001340.1, read as the reverse complement.
TTCACCACCCTCGACTCGAAGTGAGCACAGTGAGCACAGATGGAACATGGATTCATAGACGACGCCTGTACTCTCGAGTTCTCCAGTGCTCGCCCTTTTGAATGAATAGTAAATGCTAACGGCTGTGATTAAGCAGAATTCGCCGCTCAGCTCTCAGAAGAAACAAGTGAATGTGAAGAAGATTAATGAGACAAAAGGATGAATGGGCTCTGTAGGGAAAAGGGATTTTCAGGAGAGCAAACATTCTTTCATGCTTTTTTCCTACTGATAACAAAAGCATGCATGATATCCGTGATTTTCCAGTGTGACTCATAGGAAACACCGCGATGAAAATCGAAGGTTGGCAGTCAAGAAACAAATGAAGATATACCACAAGTTGCCAACCCAAAGCAGGCCAAAATAGTGAGGAGCTATGAATTGTAGAGAAACCGTTCTTTTCCGAATCGGTAATTTGTAGTTGGCATACATAAAGACAATAAATGAGGGTATGTGTAATTATTGCAGTGAACTTTGGTCAACATAGTAATAGAAATTTCTCAAAATCTGATTGTGAGGTGATCATATTTGTGCGTCAGGAGATGCAGCCTATTTTTAGTTATCCACCGAAAAGAGTTACTGGAAATGTTGGCATTCCATCTGAGGGGCATAAAAACATTTCTGTCCTTGACATGTACAAATGAATATGTACGGACGCAGAAAAGCAATCTCAACTAATGATTCCCGGAAGAAAGCGGCATACTTTGTCTTCTGAAGAAGGAATTCAAAAACTGCGATAAATCCGAGTGGCAAGCAAAGTGTTACTTAGTTAGCTGCTTCGGATTCTATTCAGCTTCTACTATACCGGCGATGCGAGGGTAGCCGATAGAGACTGGTTTTTTTTCTGCCAAACTTGCAGTAAATGAGCACGTACATACATATACACAAATAGCGTGGTTGAGCTCAGTTAAGCCGTTTCTCAAGTCAACAAGGAATAAGCCAAATGCGGTGAGGCTTTGAACGAAAGACCGCTAAAGGTTCCCTTCATCAAACAAAGTCGAAAGACCGAAACGGCGGATTTGTGGAAGACGTCAATGTTGAAGAGGAGGCCAGTGTTTCAAGAATCCACACGGGGAGAAGTTCCAAAAATTTGCTGATAGTTCACGTGTGGATTGATATAACGGACAAAAAGAAGGAAAATTTCCCCAAATTCGTGGGCACATAACCCGCTCCTATCTGAGAATGACTCTCCAAATTTTTCATATGTGGTTCATGCAAAAGGATAAAATTGTAATAGCTTATACTTATCCTTCTTTTAATTCCTCACAACTTGCTAAATAAGAGAGATTCATCATGGCATCATGATATATCCCCTGTACCTCTTGCTCTTCGATTTATCTCTTTTCGCTGTTTTTCTTTGCGAGCATATTTTTGAAACTTCTAGTTTGAAATGGATTTTTTATCCACTCTGATGAATTTTGAAACAGCAACCGTTCAGGTGTTCGAATGGACGGACACTTCACTTTTTTTTGTCCACCTGCTGCACGTGCATCCTCATCTACTGGAGGGACACAATAAGCTCCAAAGTAATACTTGCACCTTCAGTCAAAGACATCGGAGAGGTTCATGGGTTTCTCGTGGATTTTGCGAAATTCCACGGTTGAGAATGGGCTCTCCCTATCCCAAAGCATTGGAACCTCAGATAATCTCAAATGAAGAAATCTCCTCGGATGATGGTTTGGTGGAGATACGCACATAATCCATTCTAGAGCAGCGAGCTATGCACAGTACTTGTCAAAAGGATAGACGAATTGCGAATGCGGTTTCATGCCGATGCAGAATCGCGGCGGGATCCACTCGACCCTCTTACTTGGAGCATGCTTTCTTCGCTACCTCGTACATGTCCCGTCGCGATGCTGCAGTCACGGAATCCATCCATCTTTTCGAGAAGAACTATACCTATGGATAAACCGATGAAGTAACCATTTTTCCGTATTCCGATCCCACTGAAACATTAAAGAACATTCTAGCTTTGCTTCAACAACTCCTACATCAAGTATCTATGCATTTTGTTACAGATCACTGCACAAACGCGTGTTTTCTGGGAATTGCTGTGACGCCTGGTTAACTGCTAGAAAAGCGCGAAGGTAGAGTACTGAGCCAGTGACTGAGATCTGCTGCATTTCGACAAGGAATGTTCGGAAAATTCGGTAGGGAACTGAGTACACCAAACCCAGGAAATTATGGAGTTGTTGATGAGAAGGCCTCACAGGGAGGGCATTCGCCCCATCGAAGCCGACAAAACCTCTTAGCGTACATTTAATTAAACCGCTGCGTTCGGAACACAACGCCGGATGCAAATAGTCGAATAAGAAGAAAAGTAGGCCGAAGAGACAGGTCCAGCGTCTACCCCACGCTTCAGCCCCGAGGACATCATCTCTCGTGGAAATGGGTTCCTTAGGATTCGGTTCACTAGGATATTTGTAGTTTTGATTGATCCATCACTTGTCCAGTAGAGGTTCAGATAGCATAAATAAGAGGTCATCGTAGTAAAAGAAGCACGAATGATTCGCCCCAGATTTCCCGTGAGCCATTCGAGCTTTCAAGAGCTTTGAACTTGCTTCGCTTATCGAGTGAAGAAAATTTCGCTGAAATGAACTCGATCACAGGAAAACAAAACTTCGAGTTGAAAACACATGTGGCAAAACCAGAAAAGCGATCGTTCGAGCTCTCGAAGGTGACATTTTCCGCGTCAGTTGCTCGAACGGATACCGCCTTCGTGAGAACATGATGTTTTCCGATGCCCAGAGCTGTGAAGAAGCCGGAAGTGTCCTGGCGGAGAGAATTCCACACGACCAGGGCTTATAAGGGAGATTGTTTAAAAGGTTCTTGAAGATACAGCGTTCGCTCCAGGGAGTGTCTATGACACTGGTGCAAGAATGCAATAGACTGTGCTACTTACGAGAGAATTGCAAGGGGTTAACCAAGTATACCAAAATAACGTTTACCTAATCCTAGGATTTACCTATCGTGGCACAGTGCATTTGCCATTTTTACCTTTGTCCTGGGGATTCTCTGAATTTTTCCACTTGTAGCAGTTCATAGATTGAGCCTCTAACAGCGGATGGTCAATAGGGTGGCGTGTTGGGCTAGAATTTGTAAAAACGCTACTCCTGGATGCATAATCGAGATTACCCGGGGTGAACGTGTTGACTCCATTGTTGAAGATGGGTAAATTTGAGGGTGTTAACACGTTTACCCTAGGTAATCTCAACGATGCCGCAACCCTTGATCACGCAAACCAACAGAAGTAAGCCTATCGGTTACCGTATAGACTACGTAATGCCAGGAGACCACGAATCAGGGTTTGCTAGCCCTGTTTTGATTGGCTATCGTTGGCCATAGTTGATGAATCCTAGTCCTGGAGTGCTATGCCGAGGCCCAAGTGTAAGCATTCCGTCGTTGTTCAAACTTTTGCATTTCTACTAATCTTCTTTGTACGCGAGGCCAAAATTGGCCTACCTACTCTGGCACTTTTGCAGGACAAAGCTCGAAACCAAATGGGCTTCTTTACGATCTATTTACGTGATTAATCTCTACCCCTCCCCTTCCTAATGTATCTAAGAGGGTGAAAACAAAATTCGGCGAGCAAAAATCTGTGCATCTTTCCAGAAATTCCTCCGTGTGCACTATTTCTGAGATGCCCCCTCTCCAGACAAGTGGGAATTCCCATGAGGTAAGCCCTAAGTATGGGAGCGATGGCCGACTATTTAGTTAGACTAATTTGTAAGTTAGTCACAGTACAATCACTCTAAGCAGCGCGCTCCACTCCAAGAAAAAAGGATGTGGAAAACGTGGCGGGGCAGATCTTCCCTTCAAGGCTATTTCGAGCAGTTCAATCCCGTCACGAGGGATGCGCCACGCATTCGACTTCACCTGAGCATCGTAGAGACGTTGAATGCGTATGTGCCCTATACAGTGACTTGCAGAGGGCATCCGATGAACCAAGTCAGTGCTTCATCCTCCCAGACTCCTCTGGTACCAGTTTACCGACCCCGGAGGATGGATGGCTTGGTTGGCCACGGGCGCGGGATCGAACCATCGACCGTATGCGTGCGCAGCGAGCCTCTTACCACTGCGCCACACGCGCCCTAAGGATAAAATACCCATGGATATTGTCCAAGTACATCATTCCCACTCCTAGCTCCACACCAGAGGCCGCTTGCATCATTAAGATTACCTAGGGTAAACTCCACGCCACACAAATTTACCCACCCTTGGCACAGGTGTCGATTAGGTCAACATTCTTCTCATCATTTCACAGTTGGAATAAATAGTACATATATGTAGAGTATTTCACAGTTGGGATAGATATACAGTCTCATTTGCCATAGACACTTTGACTCGGATCAGCCATGGTTTGCGTAAAGAACAGGGCAATAGCATCAAGAACGAATCCGGACACGAGCATTAAATCAGCCGTTCCATGGAGAAAAATAATTGATGTGCGTACGAGATCAGATAATGCCCAAGAGGACTTACGTAATTGAATGCTCTTCGTGTGTGGAGATGCCTCTTGCTGATGACTAGGCATGATATTCAGCAATTAAGGACATAAGCACAACAACACATGAGTTTCTATTGTTGTTACGCAGAATGTGAAGAATGAACTATGATTCAAACTGATATGCCTTTTGTTGTTATTGTAAACAGATCTGTATTTAAGAAGCTGTTAGAGTAGGGTAGCATTCATTCATTTCCTTCGTGCCTATGTGGTTGGGGGTTCTAAATAACGTTCCTTCACCACACTTCTTCTTCGCACAGGAGAAGCGTCCGAATCACTAGAAGAGTTTTCACAAAAATGCGTAGATACAGGGGTATCAAAAAGTTTCCGGCCTAGACCACTTACACTAAAGCAACTGCAATGAAATTTTAAACCGAATAAGTATAGACCTCTCGAAGGTCAACCCACTTTTTATCATGCCATCCTATTAAAATTTACCAGTTTTATAAGGAGTTTTGTCGCATGAGAACAAACATCAGACCTAAGCTCTATTTCGTAATCGTTCTCGTTCCGCCGAAGCGCCGTTCCGAATTATCGGATAGATTCTGGTAGCTGGGCCCTGAACTCTGCTTACGATGTAGCGGAATTAGCGAAGTGCGTTCACATTCTCAAAAAGGAATACAGTCTCGTGAAAACGAATGTTCCGTTGGAGAGTTTGAATTTTATGGTTGAGTATTTGCAGTAATTTTTCTTGATTGTTTTGAGAATGCGCTGGAACAAGGTAACTTCGAATATACCTGCTTCCTTAGGATTCACACAAATGTAGTCATGTGGCACGAAATTTTCTCTTTCTCATGGAACCTTTGGTGAAACGTCTCCATCTCCAAAATTCGTGTTCGATCGCACTAATCTCGGACATGTGCCTGTCTCGATCCATTATCGCATGCTTAGGAGTTCAAACCTTGGCACTAAATTCGCTATTCATTGCCAGTCAAGGAGCACTGTGAAGTATTGTTCACACTTTTCCAAAACGATCAAAAATCCTTTTCGAATGTTCAACGGAATTTTCCTGTCGAGCGCCGAGAAGGTTTTGGAGCCTCAATTTTCTGCGAAGCTTCAAATTGTTGGATGACTGCCAAGGGAATTTCCAAAGATAGTTCTAGATAGCTCAAGTCCTTGCACAAATTCTGACGTCAAAATCTGCCTGCACTGTTCAGCGCTTTTCTACACAGCTGCAACAATTTGCGCTCGGCTTGACTCTGTTCGTTGACCAGAGTGCGCTCCATTACTGATCGATTCTGGCACCCTCACAAACTCCATATTCGGGAATTCTACATGGGAATGCTAGAAGACTTTCTCCTTGTTTACAATTGAGAGTGGAATTCAGATTTTGTTTAGTAAAACTTGTTTACGGAACAAAAAGTCAACAGTACTTTTTCGCTTGATTCACATTTTTTGGGAGGTACCCACAGTTTGGCTTGAACAAAATGTTCTGGTTTCCAGATGGGCTGACGAAATCTCATGAAACCTTGCAATCTAACATGAAAGACTTCCTCCTACACGATACCTTCAAAATTGTCCGGAAATATGGAACAGACAAGCGGAGGCCGGAAACTTTTTGATACCCCTGTATGTGTAGGAACTTCTGCAGAAGGGATGAGGGTCGCGAAAGAAGGAGAGAGAAATGGCTCTGTATAGTAGATTGGCCAGAAAGTGTTATACCAAATTTTATACTATAATTATTTTTATTTTTCTTGACTTTTCAGAACAACTGAATTTTTCTTGGCATTTTTTTTCATGGATGGGTGATCTGCCTATTTTTTACAGTTAAGGAGTAGTAAAACATTCTGCCACACTCGCATAGAGAGAATTCCAATTCAAGGCCGAGAAATCCCGTATGAAAAAACGAATGTTGGGGCAAGACTTTTGGACCAGCCTAATGTATCGCCTCATTCTGAAAAGTTGCACTTGCTCGAAATGCTGCTCTTCAATAAGCCATAAATTAACTTAGAACGTCGAGTGCTGTCACTTTTCAAACGCCTTACTTCAAGAAAATATTGGAGTGACGGCGAAAGAGGAGTGTAGGTACGTAGTAGAGGAATCTTGTAGCCCGTCATGGGTTAGGATTATGTAGCCCAGAAAGAACATAACTCATCCTAACTGCAAAATTTCTGCTAAAATCCGTCTGGTCCTGAGTAAACAAATAAATTTGCTTCCTGAGGAGGGAGCAGACAAATAGGTCAACGAACAAGCAAAACGTAGTGAATGGTGAATAAATAAATATACGAAGCAATTAGATTAGATGTTAGAAAACGGTAAAGTCAGCTAGTTTGACCTGATTACGTAACAGCTTGATTCAGGCTCCTTGTATTTGATCGGTAGTTAGTAGAGAAATTCAAGACATGACGACAACCATTTTATGGAGCCAAGAAGGAAAACGATCCATAGCAGCAATAAATTACTTCAAATAGGAAGCCTGGTCTTAGATGTCAGCCTAACCTCTTGTCGGCTGGGGCAGAGAAAACCGGGAAAGCCCTTCTGCTTTTCCTACAATAAAACAATGAAGGCTTCATTGATTTCACGGTTGTCGATGTAGTAATATGCTTAGCAAATGAGGCAGATGCTATACATAGATGAGAGCGATAATGATGCTGTCATTAAGCGCTAATACGTCGTTAATGAAGTAAAAGAGGTAGTAATGCATGCATATGTGCCTTATAAAGAGGATGCGTGTTACAGCGGATTTCCGGTATCTTTGTGGATATTTTTATTTGTTTGTTATGGGCGCGTGTGGCGCAGCGGTAAGAGGCTCGCTGCGCACGCACGTGGTCGACGGTTCGTTCCCTGTTATGGCCAACCAAGCCATCCATCATACGGGGGTCGGTAAATTGGTACCAGAGGCCCCTTTGGTGATAGTTCGTCACCACCCACATTCTGATTTTGCATGCGTATGTATGATGAAATCGCGCTGGAGTACGTAAATACGGGTTCACCATTAAAGGCGGGGACAGGGGCCGATTGAACCAATCGCGTGGTCAGGACACACACCTTTTTCTCTCACTGTAACCCAGACCCGTTTTCAATGTTTTGCCAAAAATGTCACCACATATTCCCAAAAAAGTGCTCGTCTTTTGTAGTTGAGATTTTTTGAAAATATTTGCCATACTATGTAGAAATAAACCAAATGTAGCACCACATACACAAATAGAGCGAGTCTTACTGAAAGGACAATAAAAGTATGTCGACGTACAATAATTTGAGTTTAGTATCTCTTCACAAGACAGTTGGGAAATTTCACTTGATCGCCCGAGGTGCGGCCATTAGAGATGGACATCCTAGGATGCAAAAAAAGTCTCCGACAATATACGCTGTGCCACACCAAGCTGTTGGTGGATACCTTTATTTTTCCCCTGACATTTCGACGTAATCGTCGTCTTCGGAGGCCTGAAGATGGCTCCAAAGACGACAGTCTCCGACACTTGCTTCATTTCTCTCTTCGTCGTGGTCAAAAAGCGGCTGATGCAGTTCGAGACATTTGCAGAATTTTAATTGAGGGCGCTATTTCTCTCGGAAGTGCTCGAGAATGTGTCGGGAAGTTCAAGAACGGCAACCCCAGCCCGAGGGACAAGCTTTGCTTTCGTCGGCGTTTAAAGTTCGATGAGCACCATTTTAAGGTCTCGTGCACTAAAAAAGGCTCGCGGAGAACAGAACTATTGAGGAGAATCTTTATATACATAGTCCAGTTACGTAAAGAAAACGAGGCTCTCCGGCAGAAGAAAAAAGCCGGAGAACAAGGCCAAGCCATCCCTCTCCACACCGAGGCAAAGATTCATACAGCATCGACGAACGAAATCACTGGTCAAGAGCCAGGCTGGGAGATAAATCAGCATCCCCTATACTCATCAGATCTTGCTCCAGCAGATTATCACTTGTTCTGCTCACGTAGCAGATGAGGGACATTGCTTTAAAAAAGAGTACCCGAAAATTTGCTGATCAACTACTCATTGACCAGGCCTGAATTTTTGAAGAAACCGTTTGGACAAATGAGTCAATGGAAGGAGGTCGTGAGCAACGACGAATACATCATTGAATTATTTGGAATTATTTTTCCTGTAATTCGCAGACCAACTTTCTTATAAAAAGAAGACACGCGAACTTTTCTGACAACCTAATAAGAAGATCGTAAGAACTCAGCGCTAGACAGAGTTTTGCACAGAATATAACTCCTAAGCTTCTCCCTTACAGATGCTGCAGAGTGAGAAGGTTTTTTTCCCACCATAATTCTTCCCCACCAACCTTTCCCTCTCTCCCTCTTCACATTACATAGTTTTACAACTTTTCTGTTTTAAATGAGGTGAATCTACTCCTGCAACCTATATTTTAATCCCAAATTTCCCATAAGAGCAAAAAGGAAGAACTTTTCTCTTGGAGCCTGCATTGGAAATTTCTCTATTGCTGATGCCCTGGAGATTAACATCTAATGTCATTCTTGCTTGTTTCATTCTGGCACTCCTTCATCTTCATCAAAATTGAAAAGCCCGTCGAACAGTTTTTTGTTTTGTTTTCTATTCTTCGCATCTCCGAAAACACGAAAAGTACACAAGGACGAGCAGAATAGATGGAGAATGGCACAGCTTCATGGGAAGAAGAAAAAGTCAGGGGAAAGGAGTAAACTTGACATATGCACACCATTTTTTCTGCACATTGCAGTTTACGTATCCCGAGTATGCAGTAGAACATTTGTAAGAAGTTTTCACTTCATTTTGTCCGTAAAACAAGCTCCGTAGGGAAACAGAAATGCAGTACTGAGAAGAAAGATAGTAACTTTTGCTTTCTTGTTCATACTTAACTTCTCTCAACTTGGTGCACAGGGGATCAAATTTTTAAAGGAACTGTATGTATGTGCATATGATGAGTAGCAACAAGTTGAAACAACCTCTCCAGTCGATGAATCAATTTTTGGAAAAAAAATTGTCCACAGGGATGTGAATCTGTTACTCGAAACTGTCCACAACGCCCTATAAACTCCTGTCTATCGGAGAGAACTCAGCACAAATTGGGGTCAGCAGCAACGAAGCAGGTGTAGGCACATTCGGACCTCTGTTAATGGATTTTTTCTGGAAAAATGGCTCTCCAACTGGAAACTGGCTCCAACTTCTTCCTTTTATGCATAGGTACCTATAGCTCCCAGAAAAAAATTGAGCTTCAGTGCTTCATGTTGAGAGAATTTATGGATGGGAACCCAAAGTTGTAATCCTTCCACTCGCTACTGTATGTGTATATAAGAGATAACGGCAGCACAGCCCTATCATGTCAAATAGCTTCAAAATTGCTGGATAACCTCATTCTGACAACTTTTACAGCTATTCGTGTGGAAATTTGGATTCATATAACAGCAGGCCCCCTTTTCCAGAGCAAAGAACGATATATTAGTTGTCAAGAAGAGCTATCCCAGTGATAGAAAATGTAGCTGGAATGAAGAAATTAAAGCGAGAGAACTATGACGTTTAGTGGCAATCTTGACGTAGATAGTCTTCCAGCAGCGGACTTCTAGCGTTGATCCAACAACAACTGACACCACAAAGCTCCGATTCAGAAATCAAGTGATTTCATCTGACTTCCAGAGAGTAGACACATATCCACAGAAAATTACGACTTTCAGGCCGCCACTGTGTGGAGGGAGGCAGGGCCATCTTTGATTCAACCTAGTTTTGGGTCCAAGATGGTAATTAAGGTCATGAAGACTACATGATGGCAACGTCATTGTTTCTGTCAGCGCTAAAACAAAGAAATGCGCTCAAATCCTGCCATTTCTTCTGGGTAACTGATTGCATGGAGGTTAATCGAACGGTTTGGGGGTAAGGAGCTACTCAGTAGTTCGGACAAACATCTCACCAGGCAGAGCGAAATACAGGGTGGCTGTTAAGTATGGATCGCTTTTTTCAAAAGCTGAAAAGGAAACACGGAAGCATCTGTCACCTATCTCTTGTGATAATACGATAGGTAGTGGCTTCCTTAAGTAGCTTGAAAATTTTGATTTCCCTGCTAGGATCCCTTCAGAAGTTATGAAGAGATTTCGTCATCTACTGTCATCGGTGAACGTCATCGGGTGCACCCTCCATGTTACTAAATTCGCTAAATGCCCTGACTTCTCTGCACTAGCAAATGGGAACATTGTGGGGCAGTAAAAAGAGACAGGCCATACTGCTCCACTCTAGAAACCAGGGATACCTTGATCCATTCGCACACCACGTTGTCGTGGCAACATCGATAAAAGTATCAATGTAAAAATTCTATTAGATTGAATCGCACAGCTTTCAACTAAAATATCTCCATACCCACTGTTC